>PVLC010020831.1:0-13989 GCA_004027655.1 Graphiurus murinus | reverse complement strand
CGGTGGTAGAATGCCCCTGGGCTCAATCCCCAGTACCACAAAAAAAAAAAAAAAAAAAGAACTTTCAGCCAAGTGTGGTGGCACACACCTGTAATACCAGCTAATCGCAAGGCCAAGACCAGAGGATCACAAGTGAGGCCAGCCTGGGTAACTTACTAAGACTCTGTGTCAAAATAAAAATAATTTTAAATAGAGCTAGGAGCCAGGCATGGTTGTACATGCATGTAATCCCAGTACTTGGGAGTCAGACAGGAGGATAGCAGGTTCCAAGCCAGCCTCAGCTACTTAGTGAGGCTCTCCACAACTTAGTGAGACCCTGTTTCAAAATAAAGAATAAAAAATGGGGCTGAGGGTGTAGCTTGGAGGTAGAATGTCCCTGGGTTCAATTTCCAGCACTGAAAAAAAAAAAAGGCTAGGGATGTAGCTCAGTAGTAGAGCACTTGCCTAGATGGGAAAGGTGGTGGGTTCAATCCCAAGTACCAAACACAAAGGAACTTTACAACTTGGAAAATAGTTCCAGAGACATTAAAGTCAATCACTAAACTGAACTTGAGAAGGAGGGAGGAGGAGAGGGTGGGGTGGGAATTGGGGAAGGGTTAAATGAGAAATGTGTGCATGTATGCCTTTACCTTTACCAGCTTGTACCTAACAAAGATGTATGATTACAATGCACCAAATAAAAACAAATAAATTGCCAAGCGTGGTGGCGCACGCTTGTAATCCCAGCATTTGGGAGGCTGAGACCGGAGGATCTGGGTTCGCGGACAGCCTCAGCTGCTTAGTGAGGCATTCCGCAACTTAGTGAGACCCTGTTTCAAAATAAAATATAAAAAAATAGGGCTGGGGCTGTAGCCCGGAGGTAGAATGCCCCTGAGTTCAATCCCCAGTACTGCAAAAAAATAAATAAATAAATAAAAATAAATAAATTAATTAATTAATTTTAAAAAAAGAAAATAGTTCCAGAGGCCAAGAGCAAATACCTTACTTAATAACTTAACATTAAAAACATAGCCTAGCCAGGCGTGGTGGCGCACGCTTGTAATCCCAGCATTTGGGAGGCTGAGACCGGAGGATCGGGTTCGAGGCCAGCCTCAGCTACTTAGTGAGGCCCTCCGCAACTTAGTGAGACCCTGTTTCAAAATAAAGAATAAAAAATAGGGCTGGGGGTATAGCTCAGAGGTAGAATGCCCCTGAGTTCAATCCCCAGTACCGCAAAAACAAACAAATAAACAAAAAAACCCAGCCTATTCATTTTCAAGTTCTTTTGTCACAGAAAGTACTAACAACAGTAGTTATCTTTGGAAAATGGGATTTGAGGTAGGAAGCAATTTCACTTTTTACTTGGTATATTACAGTGGACATATGCTTTTTACCATAAATATATATTACTTTTGTCATTTTAAAAAGGTCACATAAAAGAACATATATGTAAAAAAAAGGATAAGATTAAGCTGGGCGTGGTGGTGCACCCTTGTAATTCCAGTCCTTGGGAGGCTGAGATAGGAAGATGCCAGGTTTGAGGACAGCCTCAGCAGGTAGTAAAACTCTCATCAACCTAGTGAGATCCTGTTTCCAAATAAGAAATAAAAATCAGGCCGAGGTTGTAGCTTGAAGGTAGAATGCCTCTGAGTTCAATCCCCAGTACCACAAAAAAAAAAAAAAGATAAGATTTTTTTGAAGCTGGGTGTGGTGGTGCATGCCTGTAATCCCAGTATACAAGAGGCTGAGACAGGAGGATCTATTTTGAGGCTAGTGCTGGTAACTCAGCAAGACCTGATCAAAATAAAAAGGGAGCCAGGCGTGGTGGCGCACGGTTGTAATCCCTGCATTTGGGAGGCTGAGACCAGAGAATCCAGGTTCACAGCCAGCCTCAGCTACCTAGTGAGGTACTCCGCAACTTAGTGAGACCCTGTTTCAAACTAAAGAATAAAAAATAGGGCTGGGGGTGTAGCTCGGAGGTAGAATGCCCCTGAGTTCAATACCCAGTACTGCAAAAATAAATAAATAAATAAATAAAATAAAAATAAAAGGGGTATAGGGTATGGGGTATAGCTCAGAAGTAGAACTCCCTGGGTTCAATTTTCAGTACTGCAAACAAATACATATAGTTGTTTGTATTATATATTATATAATGTACATATTACATATGATTTTGAAAAATAATAATGAAGAGAACAAGTTTCTTCTCTATCAGATAGATAACCACATATCTACACACTACATACTACATACTACAGTGATTCATTATGGCCTGGGAATAGAAAAACAAGACCACAGTTCAGTATAGAGTACATTAAGCCAGGCATGGTAGTGTAGACCTGTAATCCTAGTACTTGGGAGGCTGAGATAGGAGGATGGCAGGTTCAAGGCCTGCCGCAGCAATTTATCGAGAACATCTGTAATTTAGTGAGACACTGTTTCAAAATGAAAATAAAATATAAAAGGCTGGGAGTATATCTCAGAGTTAGAATTCCCCTGGGTTTAATCCCCAGTACCAATTTTAAAAAAGTATAATGACAATATAAATATTTCATAAATGCATATATAAAAAGATAAAAATATCCAAACTGCATTCTACCTCCAAGTTAACCCCAGCTCTATTTTATTTTTATTTTGAAATAAGATCTCACTAGGTTGCTGAGTTTGCTATGTTGTTGAGTCTGTTCTCAAACTTGTGATCCTCCTGTCTCAGTTTCCCAAGTACTGGGATTACAGGTGTGCACTACCATGCCCAGCTATTTTTATAAATTTTTAAAGAGAACACAAAAAGATAAAAGAAAAAAGTGTCTGCTAAGACATCAAGTGTGGGAGAAATTAGAATGACCAGTCAGCTGCTGTCTTACCTTTGCTGAAACAAGTTCTTGATATAGGACTTGCTGACGAAATCTGTTACCTGAAATTTTGGGCAAGATTTTTTATGTCTTTCACATTCTTTGAAGTGCACAGAGAGAAAGAGTTGGTTCACAAGCCGCACTGCTTGCAAGTGGGCAATGTGGTTGGCTGTGCAGGTGTTCAGGGCTGCATAGAGCAGTGCCTCCAGCCACTTGCTGTTGAGGATTATTCCTCCTACCCATGGATGAGAAAGTAAGCAAGAGTTAGCTCCACTGAAGAGGAGTTGCCAGGAACCTAAGAGAAACCCCAGGCCATGATTGGAAGCCAGCTTTCCTCCACAACAGGTTGATAATGTGGACCTTGAGATGAACACACTCCTGTTCATCTCAAGCCCTAGCCGCCCTTCATAACACATGTGTTGGCCACACCAGAGGAGGAGAGATACGAAGAGACTAATGTAGACACTGATGAGGGCAGAAGTATCTCCAGAATGGTCCTTGCTTCTGAGGGGAAGGAACTGGGGAAAATTGGAAGATTAGAACAGGGAAAGGCCACACTAGTCCTAGGCATGATTCTTCTGTTTAAGCTATTTCCTCTGGTTGTTTCCAGTTTACCCTTAAGGGTCCAAGTAATCAGCCTTCTCGGCTCTCCCCAATAAAGGCTGGTTTTTTTTGCTTTTTTTTTTTTTTTTTTTTAACCACCAAATGCTGTTCTAATACCAAGCCTAAATGACTAACAGTAGATATAATTTGTGTCCTCCCCAACACACCACACACACACACACACACACACACACACACACACACACACACACGAATGCCAGAAATACAGTGAACCATTACCAGTAGAACTGTAGGGGCAGGTAGCCTGGAGGATCACAGGATCTTGGAGAGCAGCTGTGATTTCCTTATTTGCTCCCCAGATATTGTCAAGATCCTGAACATACAGATACTGAGGTCGCAAGATATTGGTGTAGTTCAGTAGCAGTTTTAACCTGGAAACCACCAAAACAGGGAATGCAGTGCCAGGACTGGAATAAGTAACTATATAATTCACTACATTCATGTCCAACCCCAGCAAACAAGACTCCTGCGTAGCGCTGCTCAGAGGCAAGGGCAGGGCTCCGCCTGTGCTGAGGGCACTCATTAGTTGTTGTTCATCTGTCCACCTACCAAACCCATATCAAAGGTTATTGTGTGTCAAGTACCAGGCTTAGACATTATGAATACAAAAGTAATATTTGAATGAAGGGTGATGTTTTCTCCCATATGTGGAAACTAGGGAGTAATCAGGATATAAGGGACTTTATTTTGTTTTGTTTTGGGTTTTTTTGGTGCTGTGGATTGAACCCAGGGACATTCTGCCTCTGAACTGCACTCCCAGCCCTATTTTATTTTTTATTTTGAGTCAAGGTCTCTCTCACTAAATTTTGGAGGGCCTCACTAAGTTCCTGAGGCTGGCCTCTAACCTGTGATACTCCTATCTCAGCCTCCCAAGTGCTGGGATTACAGGCGTGCACCACCACACCCAGCTGAAGAGGGACTTTAGATAATGGAGGAGAACCCAGTGGAGCAATGCATGGGACCTATGGGAGGGGGAATTAATGAAGGAAACACCTCATTCATGATAATGTACATATATACATATGTGAAATTATCAATGCCAATTTCATGTATGAGGAAGGGGAGGATGTGGGGAGGGAGAGGGAGATCATCGAGTGCTGTGTGTCTGTATGTCCCTATCAGTTGGAACTACATTATGATGTGAGACTACAGTGCACCAATAAAAGTATATTATACTTAGAGATAGAGTGTGTGTGTGTGTGTGTGTGTGTGTGTGTGTGTGTGTGTGTGTGTGTTATACTGGGGATTGAATCCGGGGACATTCTACCTCCAAGCTACATTCTTGGCCTTTTATTTAATTTTATTATTTGGGCCTAAGTTGCTGAGGCTTTGAATCTGTGATCCTCGTGTCTCAGCCTCCCAAGTACTGGAATTATAAGCATGCACCACCATGCCCAGCTTAAAAATATACATATTTTTAAAAAGTAATATTTGACACATTTTCAGTAACCTCTCATATTGTTGGCTGGTATTTTCTCTTCTTATCGATGCACTGAGGAATTATATGTGTCTTTAAATAGTGTGATGCAAAGTGCCACAATGGTTCTAGACATGCATATAGCAAACAAAATATCCCACCCACAAGTGCTGCCTGTGGGAAACTGGGAAAGGCACAATTCAGAAGGTTGCTGGTTCCTTCTGTAGAGCAAGCCACCTCCTCTATATTACTGGGACTGACTGGCTCCAAGAGGGAAGCCATCGTCAGAAATGAGGAGATAGCAGTTCTGCCCATACTGTTCTTATCCTAACAAGATACCTGGGTAATGAGACAGCGGCTACAAAGCTATACACAATGCAGGTGTTCTCCAGGCTGTTTTGAATTTCTATGCAGATATTAGGCAGCTGAGACGGCAAGCAGCAGAGGAATACCACGTTGGCCCAGCCCACCAGACTGGAGTTATGGTAAAAGCACCGGATTCCCAGTTTCTGGAACTCAACTGAGAGAGATCAAGGCAGACAGAGAGGACACAGAACAAAAGAGGTGACCTGAGCATCAGTTCCCAGGAGAGGATGATGGTCATCCTATCTTAGTTAATCAACACAAGTCTGGCTGTCACATAAATCAGAGTACAGTCCTGTATGCCTTCTGTGAACCATGTGCAACACCCTAACCCCATCACAAAAGCAGTTGGTGCTACTACAGCTGCCCTCGAGGTGTAATGCAACTCACCTTTATCTTTTAGACCAAATACTGAAGTTCTTAAAAAATTGTTAAGGAAGGAAAAAAAAATCTCTCAGAAGGCTTCTGCTTCAGTTTACTAAAGGTTTGCCATGTGCCAGATAATGTACAATGTACTTTACAGGCATTATTTAGGGTAATCCTCACAAGGGTCTTCTGAGGCAGGGACTAGTACTTCTCCCATGCTATATGACTTGTCTGAAGTTATGCAGCTCCCTGCCTTGGGCTGGTCGGTAAGATTAGGAAAGAAGAGTATAGAGCAGATGTTGGGAGGAGTTTGGAAAGATTTAACAATTTCGGTAAATTATACAGAAATTAATGTTACTGGTGATAACTTATATAGTTGCAGAAAAACACTCAACTGGTGGTTAATCATTTGGCTGTATTTACTGCAATATGGATTTTTGAAAGTGAGAACTTAGAAGCCTGGTATGGTGGCCCATGCCTGTAATCCCAGTACTTGGGAGGCTGAGACAGGAGGATCTCAGGTTCACAGCCAGCCTCAGCAATTTATTAAGGTCCTATGCAATTTAGCAGGACCATGTTTCAAAATTTAAAAATAGGGCTAGGAGTATAGCTCAGAAGTAGAATGCCCCTGGGTTCAATCCCTAGTACCACTAAAAAAGAAAAAAAGAGAGAGAGGTGAGGGGGGAGAAAGAGAATTTAAAATGTACGCTCACATCTGGTAGTGTGCTCACATTTGTGCGTTGCACACAGGATTCTTCTTTGAAGGAACCCTTTTAAAATGGCTTTGTCAGCACCCAAAAGATACAACCAAGCCCCTTGTCTAAACACACTGTTCCTCACCTAGGACCTCTGGCCTCCGACTGGAGATCCGCAGGTTGTCAACAGGGATGGGAACCAGCTGCAGTAGTGAACGGGCCAGATTCTTGCCAAGGTGGCCACATCCAATGATGCCCACCTTTAATTTCTCATCGTTGGCAGTGGCCGGATCAGGTGGTTTCTCTGGGAGAGATACGGAACTTTGATTCTCATTCAGTAGTTCTCTAGAGAACGAACAAACACATCCATAAATACGTGCGCACACTATAGCTGTGTCAACCTCGAATGTTCATTGCTTTAATTTTCTCAGATAGAAGCCTTGCAGCATCTTTAGTACTTCAGAGATGAGGCATTTCAGTTGTGTGCCAGTTGTCCAGCTGTAATAGAGAATTAAATATTCCTCTTGAAGCCAGGCATGGTGGTGCTCACCTGTAATCCCAGTACTTGGGAGGCTGAGACAGGAGAATCACAGGTCTAAAGCCAGCCTCAGCTACTTAGTGAGGCCCTCTATGACTGAGACCCTATTTCCAAATAAAAAAGTAAAATATGGCTGGAGGTATAGCTTGGAGATAGAATGCCACTGAATTCAATCCCAGCACTACCCCCTTCCACACACACATTGTTCCTCCTGAGTAAATTTTCCAGAAACTAAATCACATCCTCCTCTCGAGAGACCAAAACTGGATGAACATCTTTTTTTTTTTTTTTTTTGTGGTACTAGGGATTGAACTCAGGGGCATTCTACCTCCGAGCTATACCCTCAGCCCTATTTTTTATTCTTTATTTTGATACCGGGTCTCACTAAGTTGCAGAGTGCCTCACTAGGTAGCTGAGGCTGGCCGTGAACCCGGATCCTCTGGTCTCAGCCTCTCGAATGCTGGGATTACAAGCGTGCGCCACCACGCCCGGCTGATGAATATCTTTTTGTTACATGTATTATGCATTCCCCCTGCCTCCTCTTCTTCCTCCTCTTTCTCTTTCTCCTTCTTTTTTTGTACTCAGGATTGAACCCAAGAGCATTCTACCTCTCAGCTACACTCCTAGCCCTTTTTTATTTTTTGTTTTGAAACAAGGTCTCACTAAGTTGCTGAGGCTGGCCTTGAACCTGTGATCCTCCTGCCTCAGCTTCCTGTGTATTGGGGTTACGGGCATGTGCCACAATACCTGGCTTTTTTTCCTGACTTATTAAACATAAAAGCCTATATATTTAGTCATTTTATTCATTTTAGGCTATCAATGTGAACAGCCACTATTTTTCTTTTTTATTCAGTTTTGGAGATTGAACCCAGGGGCATTCCTCTGAGCTACATCCCCAGTCCTATTTTTATTATTTATTTTGAAACAGGGTTTCACTAAATTGCAGAGGGCCTCACTAAGTAGCTGAGACTGGCTATGAACCTGGATCCTCTGGTTGCTGCCTCCCAAGTACTGGGATTACAAGTGTGCACCACCACGCCTGGCTAGCAGCCACTATTTTTTTTTTTATTGGTGCATTGTAATCATACATCTTTGTTAGGTACAAGCTGGTAAAGGCATACATGCACACATTTCATTTATCATTTAACCCTTCCCCAATTCCCCCCCCCCACTCCCTCACCCTCCCTCCTTCTCAAGTTCAGTGATTGACTTTGATATGTTTGTGAAAGTACATCATGTGCATTAGGGTGTTCCCCCCATCACCTTCAGTTAAGTCACCTTCTTTGCTCATCTAAGGTTTCTCCTTCTTCATCTGGAATCCCTCTTATGTCCCACTGTCTCCTTAGCTTCCACATATTAGAGAGAACATATGATTTTTTTACTTTTTGTGGCTGACTAATCTCACTTAGCATAATATTTTCCAGTTCCAGCCATTTCCCTTCAAATGACATAATTTTGTTCTTCTTTATGGCCGAGTAAAATTCCATTGTGTACATATTCTATAGTTTTGTAATCCATTCATCTGTTGATGGACATCTTGGCTGGTTCCATAGTTTGGCAATTGTGAATTGTGCAACTATAAACATAGATACACATGCATCAGTCTGATAGTTTGGTTTCCATTCTTTTGGGTAGATACCCAAGTAGTATTGCTGGATCATATAGTAGGTTCATTCCCATTCATCTGAGGATCCTCCATACTGTTTTCCAAAGTGGTTACACTAATCTACAATCCCACCAACAATGTATTAGGGTTCCCACTTCTCCACACCCTCACCAGCATTGTTGTTGTTTGTGGTTTTGATGATTGCCATTCTGATTGGGGTTAGGTGAAATATCAAGGTAGTTTTGATTTGTATCTCTCTGATTGCTAATGATGTTGAACATTTCCTCATACATTTATTGGCCATTTGTATTTCTTCTTTTGTGAAGTGTCTATTTAGATCCTTTGCCTATTTTTTTAATTGGGTTGTTTTCTTAGCTGTGAGTTTTTTGAGTTCTCTATATATTCTAGATATCAGTCCTCTATCAGAGGAATAGCTGGCAAAAATTTTCTCCCACTCTGTGGGTTCTCTGTTGAAGTTCTTGATAGTTTTCTTTGCTGCAGAGAAGCTCTTCAGTTTACTGCAACCCCATTTATTGATCTTCCTTTGAGTTGCTTGTGCCTTTGGGGTCTTGTTGAGAAAGTTTTTACCTGTGCCTATGTGTTGAAGTGTTGGGCCTATGCCCTCTTCAAGTAGCTGCAAGGTCTCTGGCCTGACTTCCAGGTCTTTGATCCATCTTGAATTGACTCTTGTGCAGGGCTTTATTTCCATTTTCTTGCATATGGTTAACTAGGTTTGTCAACACCATTTATTGAAGAGGCTATCTTTTTTCCAGTGTATGTTTTTGGCTCCTTTGTCAAAAATCAATTGACTGTAAATGTGTAGGTTTGTTTCTGAATCTTCTATTCTGCTCCATTGGTCTATGTGTCTGTTTCTGTGCCAATACCATGCTGTTTTTATTACTGTGGCTTTGTAGTATAGGTTGAAGTCAGATATTGTGATGCCTCCTGCATGGTTCTTGTTGCTAATAATACTCACTATTAAACAACATATTGGCCGGGCGTGGTGGCACACGCTTGTAATCCCAGCATTCGGGAAGCTGAGACCTGAGGATCTGGGTTCGCGGCCAGCCTCAGCTACCTAGTGAGGCCCTCCGCAACTTAGTGAGACTCGGTTTCAAAATAAAGAATAAAAAATAGGGCTGGGGGTATAGCTCGGAGGTAGAATGCCCCTGAGTCAATCCCCAGTACCGTTAAAAAAAAACAACATATTGTAGACTGATTATTTTTTCTTTTCTAGGCAGTTGCCTTCCCCCCCCTCCCATATTGGGAATGGAACTCAGGGGCATTCTACCTTTGAGCCATACTTCCAGCCTCCCAAGTATTGGGATTCCAGGTGTTGTGTTTTTTTGGGTATTAGAGACTGAACCCAAGGGCATTATATCTCTGAGCTATGCCCCCAGCCCTTTTTATTTTTTGTTTTGAAACAGGGTCTCGCTAGATTGCTGAAAGTCTCACTAAGTTGTTGAGGCTGTCCTCAAACTTGCAATCCTCCTGTCTCAGCCTCCCAAGTACTGGGATTATAGGCACACATCACCACGCCTAGCTCTAACACAATTTCTTTCTCCCTTCATCATCAATGGACACTTAGGTTGCTTTCACATGTTAGCTACTGTAAATGATGTTATAATGAACATAGGTGTGCAAATATCTGAGATCCTGTTTTCAATTCTATCAGATAAATGCCCAAAAATAATGGAATTCTTGGATCATATGGCATCTATTTTTTTTTTTTTTTTTTTTCGGTACTGGGGATTGAACTCAGGGGCAATCTACCTCCGAGCTATACCTCTAGCCCTATTTTTTATTCTTTATTTTGAAACCGGGTCTCACTAAGTTGCGGAGTGCCTCACTAGGTAGCTGAGGCTGGCCGCGAACCCGGATCCTCCGGTCTCAGCCTCCCGAATGCTGGGATTACAAGCGTGCGCCACCACGCCCGGCATGGCATCTGTTTTTAATGTGTGTGTGTTACTGGGTTGGAACCTAGAGGCATTCTATGTCCGAGCTATACCCTCAGCCCTATTTTTATTTTGAAACAAGGTCTCATTAAGTTGCTGAGGGAGGCTGGCTGTGAACCTACAAACCTGCGATCTTCCTGTCTCAGCCTGTGAAGTACTGGGATTACAACTGTGTGCCACCAGGCCCAGCTTGTTTTTAACTTTTTGAGGAACCTTTATACTGTCTTCCATAGTAGCCACAACATTTTACATTTCCACCAACAGTGCATAGAGTTCCAAATTCTCCACGACCTTTCTAAAGCTTGTTAATGTCTAGTTTTCTTTTCTTTCTTTGTGTGTGTGGTACTAGGGATTGAATTCAAAGGTGTTCTACTTCTGAGTTACACCCCTAGTCCTTTTTTATTTTTTTCAGTACTGGGGATTGAGCCCAGGAACATTCTATCTCTGAGCTACGCTCCCGGCCCTATTTTTTATTCTTTATTTTGAAATAGGGTTTCACTAGGTTGTGGAGGGCCTCACTAAATAGCTGTGAACCCAGATCCTCCACTCTCAGCCTCCCAAGTACTGGGATTACAAGCGTGAACCACCATGCCTAACTCTATTTTATTTTGAAATAAGGTCTCACTAAGTTGCAAAAGGCCTTGCCAATACCAACACCATCACCACTACCAAATACATATGTAATTTTGGTGCTTTTTGGGGAAGGGTTTTTTTTTTTTTTTCATTTCAGTTATTGTGTTCTTCAGCTCAATAACTTGGGTTTTTTTTTAAATGTGTGTGTGTGTGTGTGTGTTGATATTCTTTGTTCGTGTGCTATTTCCACTATTTTATTTAGTTGTTCATCCGTGTTTGTTAGGTAATTCGTAGATCTTTGTTTCTTTGGGTTTGGTTTCCAGAGATTTAGTTTGTTTCACTGATTGGGCCACACTTTGTTTCTTCATATGCCTTGTTATTTTTTACTAGGATTTAGGAATTTGGAAAAAAACAGCCACTTCTCCCAATGTTTATAGACTGGTTTGAAACAGGGTCTCACTAAGTTGCGGAGGACCTCACTAAGTAGCTGAAGCTAGCGGCGAACCTACCATCCTCCTGTCTCAGCCTCCCAAGAACAGGGATTACAAGCATGCACCATCATGCCTAGCTAACACACTGGTTGTGTACAAGGGAAGACCTTCACCAATCAGCTCATCTGGAGACACTGGGGCCTTCACAAACCTTTTCTGAGCAATGTGTTTTCTCTAGGATTATGTTTGTATATTCCCAGAGATCTGCCTATTTTTTTTTGCAGGAACTTGAAATCTCTTGTGCTCCCTGGTGTCCTTCTGTGGTACTGTAGATTCTCTGCACTACAATAAGCTACTGAGCTCTTTGTTCTCATCCAAAACTCGTTGGCTTCCTAACACGCAATCCTGAAAAGCTGAAATGTTGGATATGCGTTCCTTTCTGAGGTAAAAGCCACAAATTGGATGTTTTCTCCTAATCATACCAAGTTGGACTGGCTTGGGGAAAGGACTACCTCAAGTGAAGTACAATTTTTCTCCACCCTCCCAATGCAGTCGTTACTAGCTTTGCATTGGCCTAGGGTACTGCAACTTCTTAACTGATTTCTGAAGTGCTCAAAAATATTTTTCAGACCCTTTATTTTTGTTAAGGAGTTACAAAGTCTGAGGCTTCTTCTTCCTCTATCTGGCTGATGTCACTGTCACTGAGCTGTCAGTTTTCATTGCTACTAGGATGAGCACAACTCACTTTTCTATACACCTACTCTTTCTAGTTTGCGGTTTCAGTTCTGCACAAAGCTGTGAAACCAGATAACTTAGCTTTTAAAGAATGTTATGATTTATAAAAGCAAATGGTTTAATAAAAGGAAAACTGATCCAAAAAATTGAGAATGAAAGATTGAGGATTTGAGACCAGTAGACGGTTCTGGGTGTGTTCCTTTGTCCCAAGACTGTCTGCCCTCTGAATATGTAAAGTATTACTTTTATTATTGTAGATCTTATATTTGTTCTGTATTTTTGTAAAACCTAGGGTCTTAAAGCCTTAGAGTTTCCATATAAGCACTACAAACCATATTCTACTTAAGGCCTCTCTCCTGGCAGCATTTTCTCTTAGTGCCTGATCCTTCAGAATCTAAGATGCCTCCTGGAAGTTCATACATGGTTTCTCATCAGTCATCCTGGGTACAACCAATATGTGCATACACGCTTCTCTGTAAGCTGACCAGCAAACTCACTGAGTGGGCTGCCTCCTTGGGTATTAATATGATCAATTCAGATCTGCTCCCACCATCTAGGAGTTAATCTAATTTCAGAGAAAAGTAAATTGAGTAGGGTGAGAAGCTGACTTATGCTCGAGCTGGAGAGACATGAAGTTATAAAATCAAGGAGCCTAATTCTAGGTATCTGGCTCACACACTCTATTTAAGTATTGGAAGCCACATTGTAGAAAGATACCAGAAACCAGGACTTGACCAAAAGCTTCTCTGCAAATCAATATTCCGGGTTCCAAGCAAATCATCTGGCCACCAGGACTGCAGTAAAGTCCCAGGTGGCTTTCCTGTTCACTATTAGATCCGCCCCCAAAGAAAGAACTGACTCCATTTGCAGTCAAGAGGCAAGGAATGGCTGCTCATTAACAGCTGTGGATGAACGACTGGTGGCTCTGATGAATGAATGAATGAATGAATATCATTAATTTACCCAATGAAAGAAAAACATCACTAATCCATGCTTTATTATGTAACCCTGGTATGGATTTTCACAATCCTTTCAGACCAGGAGTGACTATGGGCTGGAAAAGGTAGGAAGACAATCCCCTGCCAATTTATTCCCCAATATGGAAAGTTGAAGTCTTTTGGATTCTCAGCAGTGAGATTCCTGACTATCTTCCTGGACTTCACTTGGCTTACCTCAATTTGCAGAATAGTTTGCAGAAAAAGATTGCATGGGCACATGCTTCAATCATCAGTCCCCGAGAGCGGCCCTGCAAATAGAGCCAGAAACGATCCTCCTCTGGAACCTCATACTCGAACTTCAGAGACTCAAGATCTTCTAGCATGTCCATTTCCAAGCCAGCATCTCCTGCAGTGATAGATACCAATCAACGGGGCTCCCTGCCCTGAAGGAACAGGGATCCATGGGAAGGGCTTACGTGTGACAGTGGGTGTGCTCAGGTCACAAGTGCTCACCATGGGCTACAGCACCTCTTTCCTTCTAGATGCTGAACTTGGAGTTCACCTCTCTGTTTGGGTGTGAATTACTGGCTGCCCATGAATCATGAAAAACCTGAGCAGAAACCCAAAAGTCCTATTTCTCCACACCAGCTATAGGCACATATTTTTAGCAAATGAATTTATATTAGAAATGATTTCAAGCCGGGCGTGGTGGCGCATGCTTGTAATCCCAGCATTCGGGAGGCTGAGACCGGAGGATCCGGGTTCGAGGCCAGCCTCAGCTACCTAGTGAGGCACTCTGCAACTTAGTGAGACTCGGTTTCAAAATAAAGAATAAAAAATAGGGCTGGGGGTATAGCTCGGAGGTAAAATGCCCCTGAGTTCAATCCCCAGTACCGCAAAAAAAAAAAAAAAGAAAT
>PVLC010020830.1:0-20614 GCA_004027655.1 Graphiurus murinus | reverse complement strand
CAAAAAAAAAAAAAAAAAAAAAAAAAAAAAAAAATAAATAAATAAATAAATAAATAAATAAATAAATAAATAAAATAAAATAAAATAAAATAAAATAGGGCTGGGATTGTAGCTCAAAGGTAGAATGCCCCTGAATTCAATCCTCAGTGACACACACACACACACACACACACACACACACACACAATATTAAGTAATCTTAACATTATAATTAAAATAATATTTTCTAACTGGGCGTGGTAGCACACACTTGTAATCCCAGTTCCTGGGAGGCTGAGAGCCAAGGATCCGGGTTCGTGGCCAGCCTCAGCTACGTAGTGATGCTCTCCACAACTTAGTGAGACCCTGTTTCAAAATAAAGAATAAAAAATAAGGCTGGGGATGTAGCTCGGAGGTAAAATGGCCCTGGGTTCCATCCCCAGTACCTAATAATAATAATAATAATTTCTTGTACTTCCTGTATGTCTCCTTTCTATCTATTTCTTTTCTTTCTTCTATCTCAGGCCCTTGATGAAAAAGAAGCACACCAGTTCCAGGAAGGAAAGAGAAGACAAAGCGGGGCGTGGTGGCCCACGCTTGTAATCCTAGCATTTGGGAGGCTGAGACCAGAGGATCCGGGTTCGAGGCCAGCCTCAGCTACCTAGTGAGGCACTCTGCAACTTAGTGAGACCCTATTTCAAAATAAAGAATAAAAAATAGGGCTGGGGGTGTAGCTCGGAGGTAGAATGCCCCTGAGTTCAATCCCCAGTACCGCAAAAAAAGAAAGAAAGAAAGAGGAGACAGACTTCTCTCCACCACGCCAGAGACATGTGTGGAATTCCGTGCTGCCAAGGTGGAGTCTCCCCCAGCACAGGACTTGAGCCAACTGGGTAACCCCAAAAGTCCTGGGGAGCAAGAAATGTGGAGGGACATATGATGACAGGCAGAGATTCCTCTTTGCTTTTGCAACACACACCAAGCAAGATTTTGAAATTTCGGAAAAACTTCCCCCAACGCCTGCCAAAAAAGATGAGGAAGAAAACGTCTTTGGCTTTGGGGCCAACAAGTTCTAAGAGCTGAGGCTTTGAAGATTTCCAAGAGAAAAAGTATTTCTTATCCAGACAGTCTGACTAATGAAGGATCAAGAGCAGGAGTCTGTCCCAAGAGCTTCTCACAGGTATGTTGTTTTCCTTAATTCTTTACAGCATCCCAGAAATACACAGATGTGGAGTGAAGTGCTTGATTTCCCAGAATGGTGCCAAGAAATAGGTATCAATGTTAGAAACTGCCAGATCAGGAAATACTTTTTTTTTGTGGTACTGGGGATGGAACCCAGGGGCATTCTACCTCTGAGCTACACCCCCAGACCTATTTTATTTTGAAACAGGCTCTCGCTAAACTGCCAAACTGGCTTTGATCACATGGTAGTGCATGCCTGTAATCCCACCACTTGGGAGGCTCAAACAGGAGGATTGCAGGTTCCAGGCGAGTCTCAGCAACTTAGTGAGACCCTGTTTCAAAAGTAAAAATAAAAAAGAGCCGAGCTTGGTGGCGCATGCCTGTAATCCCAGCACTTGGGAGGCTGAGACAGAAGGGTCGTAGGTTCCTGGCCAGCTTCAGTAATTTAGTGAAGCCCTCTGAAATGTAGTGCAACCATGTTTCAAAATAAGAAATAAAATAGGAGCCGGGCATGGTGACACACGCTTTTAATCCCAGCATTTGTGAGGCTGAGACCGGAGGATCTGGGTTTGATGTCAGCCTCAGCTACCTGGTGAGGCATTCCGCAACTTAGTGAGACCCTGTTTCAAAATAAAGAATAAAAAAAAATAGGGCTGGGGGTATAGCTCAGAGGTAGAATGCCCCTGGGTTCAATCCCCAGTACTGCAAAAAAAGAAAAGAAAAAGAAATAAAATAGGACTGGGAGTGTAGCTTGGAGGTAGAATACCCCTGGGTTCAATCTCCAGGACCACAACAAAAAAAAAAAAAAAAAAAGAGAAAAAGAAAAAGGAAGGAAGGATGGAAGGAAAGGAAAGGAGAGTCAGGCATGGTGTCGCATGCCTGTAATCCCTGTACTTGGGAGAGTGAGACAGGAGGATGTCAGGTTCGCAGCCAGCCTCAGCTATTTAGTGAGGCCCTTCAAAACTTAGTGAGACCCTGTTTCAGAATAAGAAATAGGGCTGGGGGTGTAGCTCGGAGGTAGGGCTGGGGGCATAGCTTGGAGGTAGAATGCCTCTGGGTTCAATCCCCAGTATGGGGGCGGGGAGAGCCAAATGAAAGGTGATAGGTAAATGGCTAAGTAAAGTCTGGAAGATCAGGAACTGTCAGGGGCGGGGATGGAGGGTGACGGGTCGATTCCTCACCTCAGGAACTCAGGATCCGTGGAATCCTTGGCTTCAAATTTGCCCCAGTCAGAGACAAAGACAGAGGTTTATTTAGGAAAGTGGGGGATACAGTGTGTTCAAGGGAGACCTGTGCTGAGAGCCAGCCCTCGAGGCAACAGGGTCAGGGGTCCCTGGTTAGGTGGGGATCGAGTAGGAGGTCGTGAGAATATGCTCACACCCAATGCAGTGTTGGAACGTATCTGTTTCATTCATGTCATCATCATTTCTTATAGTATCTCTTACAACAAGGTATACAAAACAGGAATTTTTTTTTTTTTTTTTTTTTTTTTTGCGGTACTGGGGATTGAACTCTGGGGCGTTCTACCTCCGAGCTATACCCCCAGCCCTATTTTTTATTCTTTATTTTGAAACCGAGTCTCACTAAATTGCGGAGTGCCTCACTAGGTAGCTGAGGCTGGCTGCGAACCCGGATCCTCCGGTCTCAGCCTCCCGAATGCTGGGATTACAAGCGTGCGCCACCACACCCGGCTCAAAACAGGAATTTTTACAGACTTGTTTTTTCCTAAAGTTGAGTGGGTACATCTTTAACTAGAAAAGCTATTTCCCATAGTATTTGCTGGGATTAAGAAAACAGCAAAGGTTACAGAATACAATATGTAAATAAAAATTCTTTTAGTACGAAAACAGTGTTAAAGGTTAACAACGGAGAGGAAACTCTATTCATTGGATTAAATCTTCACTATTTGCTCAGCTCCTGTCGGGCAGCTAGATATGCGGTGAAGGCAGGGAGAGGTGTTTCAGAGAGAGAGAAACCATCTGTCTTAAAGCTTTCTTTACTCACAGATAAAAAATAGTAGACCTAAGTTCCTTTGATTTGTATCTAGGCTTGCGAGGTTCAATTCCTGATGTTTGTAGAGGGTTCATGAATATCTCTGAGACGAGCTGAGGCATTGTTCTTTTCACAATCCGTTTAGCCATCCTGTGTCTCTAAGAAATTTTTCTTTATACTTAATGTGAAAGCAAAACCCAAAGCACCCCAAATTTCCAGAATATAATAATGCAAAGTGGGAGCCGGGTGTGGTGGCGCACACTTGTAATCCCAGCATTCGGGAGACTGAGTCCGGAGGATCCGGGTTCGCGGCCAGCTTCAGCTACCTAGTGAGGCACTCCGAAACCTAGTGAGACCCGGTTTCAAAATAAAGAATAAAAAATAGGGCTGGGGGTATAGCTCGGAGGTAGAATGCCCCTAAGTTCAATCCCCAGTGCCGCAAAAATAATAATAATAATAATAATAATAATAATAATAATAATAATAATGCAAAGTGGGAAATGCCACGTGTTCCTTCTTTTGGAATCAATTGCCTTGCAAGATTCCAGTGGGCCAAGCCATGCTCAAGGCCTAGCTATTAGGATGACGTCGAAGACCTGGGCCAATCTCAAAAGGGAGAGAGCACTCCGGGGTCTTTGCAGTTCTTTTTCCTAGGAGACCTCCATGAGGGGGTGGGTAGGCATGCACAGCAGGGATGGGGGTCTGGATTTCCTCAGAATCCTCAGGTTCCCCACATCCAATCAATGGGTGGTGGCTGGGTGGCCCCTGAACTTGACCAAGTGTCAGGCCTTCCTTATGGATCTTTGTTTACCAAGCTCTTAGAAACTTTTGGTAGGGAGATAGGCCTTTGGGAGGAAAGATGAGGGACTTTGAGGATGTTTGCTAAGGAAAAACAGACCCTGGATGTCATGGACTTTTTAGATTTAAAGCTACAGTCTTTTTTTTCTTCCCTGTTTGTTTCCTTCCTACCTATTACTTTTATTTCTCCTATCCTATCTCAGAACCACTAAACAAACACTTCTATAAACTCCCAGGAGTGTTGTGGACGGTCCTTTGCTGGAGACCTTGACATGGGTTCAGTATTCCTCTGCCTTATATTATGCATAGGCCTGCTTCAAACTGGCCCCCTGCCTGCTCCGGTTGGCTGTAGTGTTAGGGATGCACAGCTTACACCAGGCAGAGGCGGCTGGAGTCTAGACCAGCATCCAGAGCTGGAGGAGATGCTTTCCTTGCAGTTTCCCAGCTGGCAGCATCCCGTACACAGTGCTGAGTTTTGTTTATTTTTTGTTGTTAGGTGTGTGTGTGTGTGTGTGTGTGTGTGTGTGTGTGTGTGTGTGTGTGCTTCTATTTGTTTTTTCTTTTTCTTTTCTTTCTTTGTTTTTTCAATACTGGGGATTGAACTCAGGGAAAGTCTACCTCTGAGCTACACTCCCAGTCCTCTATTTTTTTCCTTCCTTCCTTCCTTCCTTCCTTCCTTCCTTCCTTCCTCCCTCCCTCCCTTTCTTCTTTCTCTCTCTCTCTCTCTTCCTTCCTTCCTTCCTTCCTTCCTTCCTTCCTTCCTTCCTTCCTTCCTTCCTTTCTTTCTTTCTTTCTTTCTTTCTTTCTTTCCCTACTGGAGATTGAACCCAGAAGGTATTCTACCTTCGAGCTACATCCCTAGCCCGATTTTATTTCATATTTGGAAACAGGGTCTCACTTGGTTGTTGAGAGTCTCACTACTTGCTGAGGCTGTCCTTGAACCTCTGATCCTCCTATCTCAGCCTCCCAAGTACTGGGATTACAAGCATGCACCATCACCATGCCCGGCTTATTTTTTATTTTGAAACAGGGTATCACTAAATTTCGGAGAGCCTCATAAGTAGCTGAGGCTGGCCGAGAACCTGGGATTCTCCTGTCTCAGCTACCCAAGTACTGGGATTACAAGAGTGCATCACCACGCCTATCTCCAGCCCATTTTATTTTTTATTTTGAGGACGTTTTGCGCAGGCTGGCCTTAAAGTTGTGATCCTCCTGCCTCAATCTTCTAACTACATTTTAAGGGTATGTTAGCAGTAAAGGTCTGTGGGATGTCTCTAGGGCTGGGATCAGCAAATGATCCCAGGATGGATTAAAGCACAGGGCTAGAAAATCTTGGTCTCTGTTAGGAAAGGAGCAAATGGGTGGCAATCATTCTAGGTATCTCTTCTTCTTCTTCTGCTTCTGCTTCTGCTTCTTCTCTCTCTCTCTCTCTCTTTCTCTCTCTCTCTCTCTCTCTCTCTCTCGAACCTGGGGGCATTCTACCTCCAAGCTACCTCTAGCCCTATTTTATTTGTGATATTGGGGATTGAACCCAGAGGCATTCTGCCTTTGAGCTACACTCCCAGCCCGATTTTATTTATTTTGAAACAGGTTCTCACTAGGTTGATGAAAGTCTCACTACTTGCTGAGGCTGTCCTCGAACCTGTGATCCTCCTGTCTCAGCCTCTCAAGTTCTGGGATACAGGCGTGCACCGCTGCACCAGGCCCACATACCTCTCAGTGAAATTTCCCAGTCCATGTTTCTCAGTCTGGGTTTTCCAGGCTCACCTGCAGAAGTGGAGTGTAGAGGTAGACTATGTCCTGTGCTACCTGAGTCCCATGTCTCCTCTCTCTTTTTTTTTTTTTTTTTTTTTTTTTTTTTGCGGTACTGGGGATTGAAGTCAGGGGCATTCTACCTCCAAGCTATACCCCCAGCCCTATTTTTCTAGCTGTTAGGACGGAAAAGCCCAGGATGATGAAAGCCCCATGTTCTCTGAGAGTCCCCGAGTGATGAGGAACTGAGCAAACTGCTGTGTGCATTAGTGACCTATTGCATAAGCATGATACTTAAGGTCAAGCCTCTCTGCTCTTGGTGAGTTACATCCTGCCCCCACCCCAGCCCCTCTCTTCCGGCCCCACTCAGCACCAGGGCCCGTCGCACTACCGCTGTGCCTCAGCGATCTGCACAGTGGCTGTCCGGTCCCCTGTTGGATTTTGCTGAAATGGCCTAGGAATGTGGACGTGGTTCTAGCCCTGTAGCGCATAGAGAGGATCTTGGCAGCCCCCTAAGCAACACGAACAATTCTTCCTTTGCCCCGCTTCGCTTGGCTCCACGGTGGCTCCATTCAGTTGTGCTTTTCTCTGGGAACACAGGGAACTCCTGCTAGGCCAAGAAACCAGGAAGCTGTGGGCTGCCCCAGGAGCCTGGTGGCTCCGTGCTCAGCGACAAGCCATCAACTGAATTCTAGGTACCAGATGAGGAAACTGAGGCTGAGACTAATATATAACTTGAGAATACCTGGTGAATGATAGAGCTGGGATTTTTTTCCCCTTTGATACTGAGGATTGAAGCGAGGTGTATTCTACCTCCCAGCTACACCCCCACTCCCTTTTTGATTTTTGATTATTTGTTTATTTATTTTGGTAGCGCTAAGGATTGAACCCAGGGGCTACCTGGGTTCTATCTCTTAGCTACACCCCCAGCTAGATTTTATTATTATTATTATTATTATTATTATTATTATTATTATTATTTATTTTTGGTACTGGGAATGGAACCCAGGGACATTTTACCTGGGAGTTACACTCTCAGCTCTGTTTTATTCTTTTTTATTTTGAAACAGGGTCTCACTAAGTTGAGGAGGGCCTCACTAAGTAGCTGAGGGTGGCCACTAACCTGCAATCCTCCTGTCTCAGCCTCTCAAGTACTGGGATTAAGCGTGAGCACCACCATGCCCGGCTTTATTTCATTATTTGGAAACCGGGTCTCACGAAGCTTCGGAGGGTCTTGCTAAGTTGCCGAGGCTGGCTGCAAACCTGTGATCCTCCTGTCTCAGCTTCCCAAGTACTGGGATTATAAGCCTGGGCCACCACATCTGGCTTCCAGAGCTGGGATTTGAAGCCAGATTTTGCTGACCTCAAGCTGAGTCTACTTCTGGTCAGATATGCCCAAGAATTTCCCACTGCTTTTTATTACTTTCTAGGAAAGAGATGAGTTGAAAGGTCAGCTGCTTTCTATGCAACTTTTAGATGAGTTTAGAGAGTATGTGAAGGCTTCACGTTTCTTAGGGTAGGTGAGAGACAATTAGCATTCCTCCTTCTGAGAGATGCAGTAGGAAACAACTTGTATTAGGCCTGTGTAAATGGTTACAAGTTAGATTCCCTTGTGGACCAAATCCAACATACACAATCTTTTAAACAAAATAACCTAGCTGAGTGTGGTGGTGTACACCTCTAATCCCAGTACTTGGGAGGCTGAAACAGGAGGATTGCAGGTTTGAGGCCAGCCTTGGCAATTTAGTGTGTTGCAGGAAAACCAGGACTTGGAAAATAAGAAACAGTGGCCAGGAGACAGTGGCCGGAATGGAAAGCAGGTTTCTTTAATCACTAGTGAAAAAGCTCAGAAAGCAAAAGCTTCGGGTCTGGCCCTGAAAAAAGAACATGCAAAATTTTTATACCCTTAGTCCCCTAATTTTGAGAGGGGAGGGGTAAGCGTGAATTTTATCCTACTCAGTTTAAACAAGAGACAGAAGCAAGATAGCCCTTAACCCATGTATTATCTCTCCGTCCACCATATTTTCTCTTAACTTGCAAATGGCTTAGGGAGACAATGCCTGGTTTACAGTCAAGGGGAAGCCCCTGTAGGGACGTTTAGGGAGGGAGCTACTCTGTATACATTCAAGGGGCTCTGGTCTGTCTTTTTTTTTTTTTTTGCGGTACTGGGGGTTGAACTCAGGGGCATTCTACCTCCGAGCTATACCCCCAGCCCTCTTTTTTATTCTTTATTTTGAAACAGGGTCTCACTAAGTTGCGGAATGCCTCACCAGGTAGCTGAGGCTGACCTCGAACCCAGATCCTCCTGTCTCAGCCTCCCAAATGCTGGGATTATAAGCGTGCTGGCTCTAAATTCTTTTTGGTTTTTTTTTTTTTTTTTTTGGTAATGGGGATTGAACCCAGGGCATTCTACCTCCGAGCTACACCCCTAGTCCTATTTTTTATTCTTTATTTGGAAACAGGGTCTCCCTAAGTTGCAGAGCCTCAAACCTGGATCCTCCTGTCTCAGCCTCCCAAGTACTGGGATTACAAGCGTGCGCCACCACACCCGGCTTAACACTGCCTTTTTAATGGCTGTTGCCAGTCATCCCTATGGAATGATCATAGAAGCACCGATTCTCCTGCACCAGAACTTCCGGCCCAGGTCACACACCTAAACTCAGGACTGTGTTTGTGAGATATGTCCAGGCTGGAGATCTCCTGCTCCTCTACCCCCTCCTGGCAGTCACCCGCACTACCTCCTCGCCCTCTCACCTCTACAGATTCATTTCCAATCCTCTAAATTCTTAACTAAGAATAATTCCTGGCCAGGCATGGTGTCACACGCTTGTAATCCCAGCATTCGGGAGGCTGAGACCGGAGGATCCGGGTTCGCGGCCAGCCTCAGCTACCTAGTGAGGCAACTTAGTGAGACCGGTTTCAAAATAAAGAATAAAAAATAAGGCTGGGGGTATAGCTTGGAGGTAGAATGCCTCTGAGTTCAATCCCCAGTACCTCAAAAAAAAAAAAAAAAAAAGAATAATTCCTTGGTCCTGGCCAGTTCTCCTGCCTCAAGTGAAACCCTCAGCAATTGAGTGAGACCCTGTTTCCAAATAAAAAATAAAATAGCGCTGGGGAGCCGGGCGTGGTGGCGCACGCTTGTAATCCCAGCATTTGGGAGGCTGAGACCGGAGGATCCCGGTTCGCGGCCAGCCTCAGCTACCTAGTGAGGCACTCCGCAACTTAGTGAGACCCTGTTTCAAAATAAAGAATAAAAAATAGGGCTGGGGGTATAGCAATGAGGTAGAACGCCCCTCAGTACAACCCCCAGTACCGCAAATAAATAAATAAATAAATAAATAAATAAATAAAATTAATTAATTAATTAAATAAATAAAATAGGGCTGAGGGCATAGCTTGGAGGTAGAATGCCTCTGGGCTCAATCCTCCGTGTGGATCAGTCAATCAATCAATCAATCAAGCCTGAGTGGTGGCGCAGGCTTGTAATCCCAGTACTTGGGAGGCTGAGACAGGAGGATGGCAGGTTTGTGGCCAGCCTCAGCAACCTCGCGACGCTCTCCACAACTTAGTGAGACCCTGTTTCAAAATAAGGAATAATAATAATAATAGTAGTAATAATAATAATAAAATAGAGGTGGACGCGTAGCTTGGAGGTTGAATGCTCCTGGGTTCAACTGTTATGGTGTGGGAGGCCAGGGCCACCCATTGGTTCTTTTTCTCAACTAGTATAGAAATAAAAAGCCGGAAAACCTTAGTTGCAAAGCTAAGTTTATTGCATAGCGACACATAGCGACAGAGAAAACCACACTTGAGAAAAGCATGGTGGAGTGTCCCAAAAGAGAGACACTGCCACCTCCTGGATTTTTAGGGTTTATATCTAAGTCCTATTTCCTTATCTCATGAGAGCCGGCAGCTACAACTGGCTGGAGCCGTCATAACAGGGTCTGTCTTCATCAATAACTGGGTGAGGGGATACATGGTGTTTCTCAGTCCCCCTCTAAGTCTCAGCGTCTGTAACCCTTTAGGTCACAGTGTCTCCATCTAGCTTATCTTTGTTGCTATGTGACTGGGTAGCACAGCCTGCTTGTAGCTTATCTTTGTTGCCATGGTAACAGCCTGCTTGCAGGGCAGCCTGTCTGCAGAAGCACAAGAATCATCTACCTATGACTGCCTCACAATCCCCAGTTCTGCGAAATAAATAAATAAATATGTAAATAAATAAATATGTAAATAAAAGGGATGAGGTCAACACCCAGTACCAGCAGCACATACACACACAAAGGGGCCCTTTTCTGTAGATTTTTTTTCTCTCTCTTTCCGCTTTAGGTGTGTAGGTGTATGTGCATGTGTGTGCTGCAGGCCTTGTTCATGCTAGGCAAATGTTCTACCACTAAGCTACATCCGCAACCTATTGCTTTTCTTAAAGCTGCAGTGCAAGCCAGGAGTGGTGGTGCACGCCTGTAAACACAGTACTTGGGAGGTTGAGACAGGAAAATCCCAGGTTCAAAGTCAGCCTCAGCAACTTATCGAGACCCTCTACAAGTTAGCGAGACCCTGTTTCAAAATAAAAAATAAAAAAGGGCTGGGGTAAGCCAGGCATGGTGGCGCACGCTTGTAATCCCAGCATTTGGGAGGCTGAGACTGGAGGATCCGGGTTCGAGCCAGTCTCAGCTGCTTAGTGAGGCCCTCCACAACTTAGTGAGAACCTATCTCAAAATAAAGAATAAAAAATAGGGCTGGGGGTATAGCTCGGGGGTAAAATTCCCCTGGGTTCAATCCCCAGTACCGCAAAAAAAAAAAAAAAAAAAAGGGCTGGGGTATAGCTTAGAGGTAGAATGCCTCTTGGTTCAAACTCCGGTGCCAAAAATAAATAAATAAATAAATAGGATTACAAACCATGCACAGTGGTGCATGCCTGCAATGCCAGTACTTGGGAAGCTGAGACAGGATTATTACAGGTTCAAGGTTAACACTTGATAACTTAGAGAGACTCTGTTTCAAAATAATAAATAAAATAGGGCTCAGGCTGGGTGTGGTGGCACATGCTTGTAATCCCAGTACTTGGGAGGCTGAGACTGGAGGATCCAGGTTTGTGGCCAGCCTCAGCTACTTAGTGAGGCACTCTGCAATTTAGTGAGACCCTGTTTCAAAAAATAAAGAATAAAAAATAGAACTGGGGTGTAGCTCGGAGGTAGAATGCCCCTGGGTTCAATGCCCAGTACTGCAAAAAACAACAACAACACAACAACAAACAAACAAACAAAACAAAATAGGGCTCGGGATATAGCTCCTGGTAGAATACACCTGGGTTCAATTTAAAAAAACATAATAAGGGATTACATTCTAAACTGAAATCCTGATGTCAACTTTTAAGTTAAAACAACCACAAATACAATATTTAATCAAATGTCAAATGCTACACTTTATTTATTTATTTGTGCTGAACCCAGGGGCATTCTACCTCCGAGCTACATCCTTAGCCCTATTTTTTTTAGTCTTTTATTTATTTATTTATTTATTTATTGCGGTACTGGGGATTGAACTCAGGGGCATTCTACCTCCAAGCTATACCCCCAGCCCTATTTTTTATTCTGTCTTTATTTTTTTTGTGTGTGGTACTGGGGATTGAACTCAGGGGCATTCTACCTCTGAGCTATACCCCCAACCCTATTTTTTATTCTTTATTTTGAAACAGGGTCTCACTAAGTTGCGGAGTGCCTCACTAGGTAGCTGAGGCTGGCCACTAACCCGGATCCTCTGGTCTCAGCCTCCCAAATGCTGGGATTACAAACATGTGCCACCACGCCCAGCTTTTTAGTCTTTATTTTGAAACAGGGTCTCACTAAGTGCAGAGGGCCTCACTAAGTAGCTGAGGCTGACCTTGAACCCGGATCCTCCGGTCTTAGCCTCCCAAGTACTGGGATGACAAGTGTGTACCACCACACCGTGCTCTCTCTTTTTTTTCTCTCTTTCTTTTCTTTCTTTCTTTTTTCTTTTTTCTTTTGGTGGTGGTACTGCAGATTGAACCCAGGGGCATTCTGCCACTGAGCTATACCTTTAAAAAAAATTTGTTTTTCAAATAGTGTCTCAGTTACTGTATACCTTTGATCCTCCCATCTCAGCCTTCCAAGTACTGGGATTACAGGCATGTGCCACTGTACCAGCTGGGGAAACTTCTTAAATTGCCAAAATTAAATCAAGCATGTAATTGCCTTCTTTGCCTTCATGTGCTGACAATTTTGGTTATAGGAAAAAGAACAGTAGTCTTGCTGATACTCAAAGGAAGCTTTGGAAATGGGTTTTGGAAGTTCATTTTGGGACAGAGTTTTCAGTTTCCTTGAAGCAGCTATGAAATATTTATTAGTGAAATGGATGGAGTGTAGCACGGGCCAAGTGCCTTCAATTGCACACTTTCTCTCAAAGCCAACATGACTTGCAAGAGAGAGGAAAGCCACCAAAGGGAGGGGTTCCCAGAGTAGGAAACCAGTCACAGGGGCTGGTCTAGGGGTTTATGTACTTCTCTGAGTCCTTTCTTTTTTTTTTTTTTTTTTTTCGGTATTGAGGATTGAACCCAGGGGCATTCTACCTCCGAGCTATACCCCCAGTTCTATTTTTCATTCTTTATTTTGAAACAGGATCTCGCTAAGTTGCGGAGGGCCTCACTAAGTAGCTGAGGCTGGCCGCGAACCCAGATCCTCCAGTCTCAGCCTCCCAAATGCTGGGATTACAAGCATGTGCCACCACGCCCGGCTTCTGCGTCCCTTTTTAGTTGGGGTCTTAGAGGCAGTTTTCTGGGATTTGCACAGTGGATTTGCACACTGTCCTTTGAGTCTCCTTCTCTCAGTTGGGGTTCCACACACTGTTTCCTGGACTCTCCTGGGATTGTTGATCAGCAGAACTGTTGGAGTTTTGTGAAGCTCTGGTCAATCTCAGGAAGCTTTTGATCTCATTATCTTATCACTCGACATTCGGGAGGTCTGGTCTCTTCAGTTTTGGGAGTTAGCATTTGTTGCCTCTCAGGAAATGAAGTTTTTTTTTTGTTTGTTTTTGTTTTTGTTTTGTTTTACCATGGCCCTCAGCCCTACCTGCCTACTTCTTTTCTACCTCCTCATTAGGACAGAGGAATTTAAACAAAAAAGCATTCTCTTCCAAATTATGGAACCAACCTAGGTGTCCATCAACAGATGAATGGATTACAAAATTATGGGATATCCACACAACAGAATTCTACTCAGCAATAAAGAAGAATAAAATAATGTCATTTGCAAGAAAAGGGAAGGACCTGGAGAACCTTATGTTAAGTGAGCTGAGCCAGTCAAGGAAGTGAAGGGGCATGTGTTTTCTCTAATATGTGCAAGCTAGGGAGTAATTGGGATACCAGAGGGACTCCAGGTAATGGAGGAGAAACCTCAGTGGAGCCAGGGAGGTGGTCTAGGGGAAGGGGAGGGGGAAGACTGAGGTTCATTAGTGGAAATACTAATATCAACTATGTGTACATATGTGAATATACCAATGTCAATCCTACTGCTCTGTATTGGGAAGAGGGGAAGTGGGGAGGCGGGGAGGGGAGCCACCAAGTGCTGTGTGCATGTATGTCACTGTCAACATGATTTACAGTATGATGTGAGACTAATGCACCAATAAAAGCAATTTTTTTTTTTTTTTTTTTTTTTGCGGTACTGGGGATTGAACTCAGGGGCGTTCTACCTCTGAGCTACACCCCCAGCCCAATTTTTTATTCTTTATTTTGAAACCGAGTCTCACTAAGTTGCGGAGTGCCTCACTAGGTAGCTGAGGCTGGCCGCGAACCGGGATCCTCCAGTCTCAGCCTCCCGAATGCTGGGATTACAAGTGTGCGCCACCACGCCCGGCTGCAAATTTTTTTTAAAAAAAGTTCTCTTTTCTTTGCAGCTAAATCAAAATGGAAAGACTGTTCCTTCGAACATGAGCATCATGTCCCTGTGAAGGGATTTCTTTTCCTGCAGTACCTCCAATGCCCAGGGCCGACAAGATGAGCTCGACGAGCCTCCTGCCTTCTCAACAGCTCTGGCTCATTTTAACGGGGCTTTGTCTGCTGCCTTGGGCAGAGGCATATGGGTTCAGGAAATGCACGCAGTATGAACTGGACATTCACCACGTGTTCTGCATTCGGAAGAAGATCACCAACTTGACAGAAGCCATCAGTGACATCCCTGCATACACCACTCACCTGAACCTGACACAGAACCAAATTCAGGTCCTTTCTTCCGATAGCTTCACTAATTTGTCTGCTCTGGTGGACTTGCGGCTAGAATGGAATTTCATTTGGAACATCGAGGATGGTGCCTTCAGGGGGCTGGGCAACCTGACCCTTCTGAATTTAGTAGAGAATAAGATTGAAAGTGTGAACAACTCCTTCGAGGGCCTGTCCAACTTGGAGACCTTGCTTCTGAGCCACAACCGTATTACCCATATTCACAAAAATGCCTTTGTCTTTCTTGTCAAATTGAAATATCTGAGCCTCTCTCGAAACTTTATCACCAGCTTCTCCAACGTCATTGAAGCAGTCCAGCATCTCCCATGCCTGGAACACCTGGATCTTTCTAATAACAGCATTGTCTCCTTGGAAGGAAGCCCCAGGTCATTGGTCTCCCTGACCCACCTGAGTCTCCAGGGTAACAAACTAATCAAGTTAAATTTCTCTGCTTTGTCACTGCCTAATCTGACCATTCTGGACGTCTCTCGGAACAGCCATCAAGTCATCCAGAATGTGTATCTGGAAACTCTGCCCCAACTGAGGAGACTGAATCTGAGCGGAACGCAGGTGAAACTGGAGATGCTTCCAGTCGAACCCCTGCAGAATCTGAGAGAGATGGACCTCAGCAACCGGGAGCTCAGAAGGGGTCACTTAAATGTCAGCACAATGTGTCACCTCCTCAGAAACTTACCCAGACTAGAGGCTTTGGTTTTGCAGAAAACTGCCACTGATACGAGGGGCATAAAATCCCTTGCCAACTGTACCAGGCTTTTGTCCCTTGACGTGAGCCAGAACAGTGATCTGGTTCACTCCAGTGACAGTGAATTTATCACTATGCCCAGCCTCCAAAGACTGCATCTAAACAAGTGCCAACTTTCCTTCGTCGACAACAGGACCTGGAGTTCCCTGCAGAACTTGACAGCCCTAGACCTGAGCCACAACAAGTTGAAGCACTTTCCGGATTTTACATTTTCACCCTTGAAGTGCCTGCAATCTCTCTCTCTCTCTCGAAACCCCATCACAGAACTCAATGATATGGCCTTCAGTGGGCTGTATGCGTTGAAGGAGCTCAACTTAGCTGCGTGCTGGATAGTAACAATTGATAGATACTCCTTTGCTCAATTTCCACATTTAGAGAGCTTAGATCTCGGAGACAACAATATTCGGACTCTGAAGCGCAGGATTTTTGAATCTCTGAAAGAGCTCCGAGTTCTGGTTCTCTCCCGGAACCGCCTGGAAATTATAGAGAAGGACGCATTTGCCGGCCTTGTTTCCCTACATTACCTTGACCTGACATACAATAGCTTGTCCAGTTTGCACGCAGACATCTTCTTGGGCCTTGGAAAGCTGGAAGTTTTGAATCTTGGTTTTAACAAAATTACATACGAAACCATTAGGACCCTGCCATTTCCTCCATTTAGGAACCTCGGAGCCTTGAAACAACTCAACCTAGAAGGCCAAAAACATGGGATTCAGGTTGTTCCAACCAATTTCTTCCAAGGGCTGAATGGCTTGCAGGAATTACTCCTGGGGAAAAATCCCTCGGTCTTCCTGGACAACCTCCAGTTTGACCCCCTGGTTAACCTCACCAAGTTGGATATTTCAGGGACGAAAGCTGGAGACCGAAGTCTCTATTTAAATATCTCCTTGTTCCAAAAACTCAAAAGACTAAAAATGCTGCGCCTTGAAAACAACAACTTAGAGTCACTGCCCCCTGGCATGTTCTCTGGCTTAGAAAACCTTCAGGTCTTCTCTTTAAGATTCAACAACCTGAGAGTCATTAATCAGAGCCATTTGGAGAATCTCAAGTCTTTGATGTACTTTGATCTCTATGGGAATCGACTTCAGTGCAACTGTGACAATATGTGGTTCAAGAACTGGTCCACGAACACAGCGGACGTCCATGTGCCCTACCTCCGGAGCTACCCCTGTCAGCAGCCAAACGCCCAGAGTTTGTTAGTAGATTTTGATGATGCTATGTGTAATTTTGACCTGGGGAAGGTCTACTTCTTTTGTTCCTTCAGTCTGGTCCTCAGCACCATGGTGTTCTCCTGGTTCAGCACCAAGATGATTTCATCTCTGTGGTACGGGCTCTACATATTTAGAGCCTGGTACCTAGCTAAATGGCCCAGGGTGAAGAAGGAATTCATCTATGACGCCTTTGTCTCTTTCACCGCTACTGATGAGCAGTGGGTATATGAAGAATTGGTTCCAGCCCTCGAGGGTGATGGCCAGCACACCTTTAAGCTCTGTCTTCACCACCGGGACTTTGAACCGGGTATGGACATCTTTGAGAACATCCAGAATGCCATCAACAGCAGCCGGAAAACTTTGTGTGTGGTCAGCAACCACTACCTGCGTAGTGAATGGTGCCGTCTGGAAGTACAGCTGGCCAGCATCAAGATGTTCTACGAGCACGAGGATGTCATCATCTTGGTCTTTTTGGAAGAGATCCCAAACTATAAGCTATCCAGTTACCATCGCCTCAGGAAACTTGTGAACAGGCAGACATTTATTACGTGGCCGGAGAGCGCCCATGAGAGGCCACTCTTCTGGGCTCGGATTAGAAACGCATTGGGCAACAAGAGTGTGGAGAAGGACAATGCGCAGCTAATTGTGATCCAGTGACTGAAAGTCTTCTAGCCTCCAATCCAACTGTATGACATTGCCCAAGGACAAGCTGCCCGTAGAAGATGTCTGTCTAAATGTACCTGAACCTAGCCGGGCGTGGTGGCGCATGCTTGTAATCCCGGCATTTGGGAGGCTGAGACCGGAGGATCCAGGTTCTAGGCCAGCCTCAGCTACCTAGTGAGGCACTCGGCAACTTAGTGAGACCCTGTTTCAAAATAAAGAATAAAAAATAGGGCTGGGGGTGTAGCTCGGAGGTAAAATGCCCCTGGGTTCAATCCTCAGTACCACAAAATAAATAAATAAATAAATAAATAAATAAATAAATAAATAAATAAATAAATAAATAAAAATAAATGTATCTGAGCTCCAGGGAGACAAGCGTGGGTTGCTCGTGACCGTAAGTCCCAGGACCATTTGGAAAATGTCCCATAGGCAACTGGAAGAGTAAAGGGGACTGACAGAATGGTGTCCCGCTATTAGGGGATTAGGTCTCTGGAAGGAACATCTGTTTTGTGAAGGGGAGGGCTTGGAACACCAGTCTGAAATTTGGAGCAGAGGACCAGGAGAGCCCATATATATAATATATGTATAATAATAATATATGTATAATGTATATATGTATATATATGATTCTCTTATCCCCAAAATTCTGGGAGAAGCTTGTTCAGGAAAAGGTTGTGAAGGGCAGAATTCTTCCCAACGGAGGTAGTCAGATGTCTATTTCAATGGGCTCTATCTAGCCGGCCTTCTCTGTAACACGAATGGTTGTCCTGTATAATGAGAGGTGGGCGTGTTGGGGGCAGGATTCTTGTTAGTGACAAAATCCAAGGCCATTTGTTGGAGAAACTGTGGCTTATTAGCTGGGGCTTGCGGGTCACACTGCACCTGGAAATAATTTGCAAACGCTACATGGGACATGTAAGAACTATCATGTTTCTTAGTTTTCTGAAAATCAAACTATAATCTGATTTTGAGCTCCTGTTCTGCAAGACTGGGGGAAATTTAATATCGGTCATTATTGGGTTCCTCACCCTTACCTACTAGCCTCTAATATTCGTGTGTGTGTGTGTGTGTGTGTGTGTGTGTGTGTGTGTGTGTGTGTGTGATACTTAGGATTGAACCCAGGGGTGTTCTACCTCTGTGCTACACTCTCTGCCCATTTTATTTTATTTTAGTACTAGGGATTGAACCCAAGGGCATTCTACCTCAGAGCTAGACCCTCAGCCCTATTTTATTATTTTTTTAAATTTTGAAACAGGGTCTTGCTAAGTTGCTGAGGTTGGTCTGAACCTGTGATTCTCCTGTCTCAGCCTTCCAAGTATTGGGAATACAAATATGTGTCACTGCACCTGGCTCCTATTTATTTATTTATTCATTTATTTATTGTGACACTGAGGATTGAACCCAGGGGCATTGTACTTCTGAGCTACACCCCCAGCCCTATTTCATTTTTTATTTTTGAACCAAGGTCTTGCTAAGTTGCCCAGGCTAGCCTCGAACCTGCGACCCTCTTGTCTCAGCCTCCCAAGTGCACCACCATGCACCACATAGGAGAAAAGTGGGTCAGTTTCTCCAGTCTTTGTTCCACGTGGATTACCACTTGGTTGTCTGCTGTTCAAACTGGGTCCCTGGAGTCTACGGGCCCTGTTGCTCTGGGCAGCGTGTAATACTGAATATTTGCTGAAATTGGGCACAACCATTCCTTCTTGAAGTCCTGTCACCTTCCTGGGGATGGTGAGGGGCTTGGAGGCCCACTGCTGAAGAAAACCACAGACCTCTGTTCCTTTCCGGATCTTGGGTAACCTTCGCCTCTCTGGCGGTTTCAATCGCCTTCCTGCCCCACCCCAGTTGCCCTCTTCTCTTCCCCTACAAGAGGAGAAGAGAGGAGAGTTTGTGTTCTGTAAGGTCTAGGAAAGACCCCTCCTCGGGTCTCAGCACTCACCCCAATCAATCACGAGAGTCGTCACTTGATGTAAACAACAAGAGGTGTTTTATTTAACTAGCGCGCTAGGGCCCCCCTCATATCCCAAAACAGGGACAGAGGAGAAGGGCCCCGAGCTACAGTAAGCAAGGGTTTTTATAGGGAAAACGGCAGGGTAGGGGTCAAGAATGTTGGGAGGGTGAGAGGGGTAAGTATTTTAAGACATAAGACATAAGCATTTTGAGACATACACTGGTCATAACAATTCTTTTTTTTTTTTTTTTTTTTTTTTTGCGGTACTGGGGATTGAACTCAGGGGCATTCTACCTCCGAGCTACACCCCCAGCCCCTTTTTATTCTTTATTTTGAAACAGAGTCTCACTGAGTTGCGGAGTGCCTCACTAGGTAGCTGAGGCTGGCCGCGAACCCGGATCCTCCGGTCTCACCCTCCCGAATGCTGAGATTACAAGCGTGCGCCACCACGCCCGGCTGGTCATAACAATTCTAACAATTTAAAAACATCTTGAACAGTCAGAGTCACAGCGCCCCGAAAGGCCAGATAAGTACAGAGCAGACATTTGCAAACCTATGGCTAACATTCCATTTTCAGATGTTTACTTAATGTTTTATCATTATCAGAGAGCTTAAGGGGGGCTTGGACTCTTCTGAAATCCAAGGGGGACCTGGGCTTCTGCATTCTAGTAGTATTTTAATTTTTCTATCCTTACAGTTCAAACTGTCCCCGCAGGCATAGGAACACACTCCCTGAGGATGGAAAAACGAAACATAAACCAAGATATGGCATAACTAACATATCTAGCATAACATAATGAATATAATATATCTAACATAATAAACATCAAAAAGACCAAGATCATTGGACAACATGCCAATCACTGGCAGTCTAGGATTCCTGGAAAGGACAGTGTGTGACAGTAGGGGCCAATGCTAGGAAGAGGGTTGTGGATACTGTATCCTAGGAAGAAGGTGCACAGAGGTAGGTGCTTATGTGTCTAGTTCTTGGCAGGAAAGGTAAATAATCAATTACTCGAGCTGGTTTGGTGTTTGAAAGATGAGACATTTGTGCTGGAACGGAGACTACCTTTTCTATGCATGTTCTAGAAAAGCAGATGGACAGCACATTCTTTTTTATTTTATTTTATTTTGTACAGTACTGGGGATTGAACTCAGGGGCACTCTACCTCCGAGTTACACCTCCAGTCCTATTTTTTATTCTTTATTTTGAAACAGGGTCTCACTAAGTTGCGGAGGGCCTCACTAAGCAGCTGAGGCTGGCCTCGAACCTGCAATCCTCCAGTCTCAGCCTCCCAAGTACTGGGATGACAAGCGTGCTCCAGCACGCCCGGCTTGACAGCACATTCTTCTGTGTACTCAGGACAAGGTACATAGATTGCAGGGCCCAGTGTAAAATGTAAATGCAGGGATCCTTGTTCCAAAATGATTCCAAATTTCAAAACAGACATGGCAGATCATTAAACCAAGTACAGGGACTTTCTGCTTGTGAGGTCATGTGTGAGGGCACTGGTCACATGCCCAGGAAGTTGGCCTTGTGACTTAGCCACGGAGATAGCAGCACTGCCCCTTACAGCTCCAATCTGCAGATAAGAAAACAGTGGGTATTTCCCCAAGTACTTTATCAGTTAACCCAGTAAAGCTATAACTGTTTCCTGCAACAAAATGATCGCCTCTGTGGTGATCTAAAAAAAGAAGTGGAATTGTGGTTGGTATGAAAAGAAATGCCATCACCATCATAGATAGAACAGTGCTGTTGGAGCCGGGCGTGGTGGCACACGCTTGTAATTCCAGTACTTGGGAGGCTGAGACTAGAGGATCCGGGTTCGCAGCCAGCCTCAGCTACCTAGTGAGGCACTCAGCAATTTAGTGAGACCCGGTTTCAACATAAAGAATAAAAAATAGGAGCCGGGCGTGGTGGCGCACGCTTGTAATCCCAGAATTCGGGAGGCTGAGACCAGAGGATCCGGGTTCGCGGCCAGCCTCAGCTACCTAGTGAGGCACTCCGAAACTTAGTGAGACTCGGTTTCAAAATAAAGAATTAAAAAAAAAATAGGGCTGGGGGTGTAGCTCGGAGGTAGAATGCCCCTGAG
>PVLC010020829.1:0-28753 GCA_004027655.1 Graphiurus murinus | reverse complement strand
CAATTGATATTTTTCATAATTATACATTATTCATGCATTTGTGAAGAGATTTATAATGAAATGCAATATCCCTATATATTGCTAAAATGCAATATAAAGTTTCTATTTCTTATATTATTGTCTTTTCATTTTACTTGAATTTTTAAAAAATAATTGTATACTTGAAGTCTACATACTGACACAGGATAAAATTAAGTTTGCATGTATTCCTATGCCATTATGCCATCATTATATCTCTTTCCACACCAATGGTGCAAATGGCAAAATATAAGTATAATTGGGTGAAATAAATGTAGTCCTTCTTAATCACGGAGCTCAATTTAAGGGAAAAATAAAAACAGTGTACTCTTTAATGCCAGCTACTTGAGAGGCTGAGGTAGGAGTAACACTAGGAAGCAGGTGTTTGAGAATAATCTGGGCAACATAATAAGACCCTAAGATAGTGTCTCAGAGACAAACAAAACAGAATTATAAAATTGTCCCTGGGTCATAGAAGAAGAAAGGGGAGAAATTTAAAAAATTACTATAAACAAACAAAACCAGAGGCACAACATATCAAAACTTCTGGGGCACCTTGAAGGCAGTATTAAAAGAAAAATTCATAGCAGTGAATGCCCACATAATAAGAACAGAAAATCATTAAATAAATAACCTAATGACACAGTTCAAAGCCCTTGAAAAGCAGGAAGAGTCTAGCCCCAAAGCCAGTAGAAGACAGGGAATTATTAAAATTGGAATATAAATTAATGAAATAGATAATTTAAAAATACAGAAAATCAATAAAATCAAAACCTGGTTTCTTGAAAAAATATACGAGATAGATAAACCACTGGCCAACCTAATCAAAAGAGAGAGAATCAACCCAAATTAACAAAACAAGAGATAAAAAAGGTGGTAATCACTATCAGTGTGGAAATCCAGAGGGTCATCAAAAACTACTTTGAAAAATTATACTGCAACAAAATGGAAAATCTAGAAGAAATTGACAAATTTCTAGACATATATAACCTTTCTGAATTGAGTCAAGAAGACATAGAAAATTTAAACTGACCAATAGCAATCAAAGAGATAGAAGCAGCAATAAAGAGTTTACCATCAAACAAAAGCCCAAGGCCAGAAGGCTTTCCAAGTGAATTTTATAAAACCTTTATAGAAGAGCTAATCCCAATACCCTCTTCAGTCTATTCCACAAAAGAGCAAGAAATGGGACTCTTCCAAATACATTCTATGAAGCTAACATTGCATTAATATCAAAGCCAAATAAAGACAGCTCAAGAAAAGAAAACTATAGGCCTATATCACTGATGATCTTAGATGCAAAACTGCTAAACAAAATACTAGCAATGGGCATTCAAAATCACATCAAGAAAATTATACACCATGACCAAGTTGTCTTCATCTCAGGGATGCAAGGTTGTTTCAACATATGAAAAGCAATCCATGTAATTCAAAACATAAACAGAATCAAAGAAAAAAATCACATGATCATCTAAATAGATGGGAATAAAGCATTGATAAAATCCAACACCCATTCATGCTAAAAGCATTGCAGAGAATTGGAATAGAAGGAACAACATCATAAAGACAATATAAAATAGGCACACAACCAACATCATATTAAATGGGGAAAAACTGCAAGAGTTCCCATTAAAAACAGGAACAAGACAAGGATGCCCATTATCACTCCTTCTGTTCAATGTAGTATTTGAGACTCTAGCCAGAGCAATAAGGCAAGAGAATTAAATCAAAGGAGTACAAATAGGAAATGAAGAACTAAAACTATCCCTATTTGCAGATGACATGATATTATACTTAAGAAACTCAACAAATTCCACCAAAAGGCTTGTAGAACTGATCACCAAATTCACAAAAGTGCCTGGATACAAAATCAATCTTAAAAAATCAGAAGCTTTTCTATATGCAAACCATAAATCGGCAAAAAAAAAAAAAATCCAGAAAAAATTCCACTCATGATATTGCCCCCTAAAATAAAATCCTTAGGAATAAGCCTAATCAAGAAAGTAAAAGACCTCTACAAGGAAAATTATAAAACATTGAAAAAAAGAAACCAAAGAAGACCTTAGAAGATGGAAAAATTAGAAAGATTGTACATGCTCTTGGATAAGTTAAAAAAAAATATTATCAAAATGGCCATTCTTCTAAAAATGATCTAGATTCAATGCAATATCCATGAAGTAAACACGGTCATTCCTCAAAGACATATAAAAATCAGTCCTTAAACTCATTTGGAAAAAAAAAAAAAACCCATAATAGCCAAAGTAGTTTTAGAGGCAAGAACCATACAGGAGGCATCCAATACCTGACTTCAAACTATACTGCAAAGTCACAGAAATAAAAACAGCATGGTATTGGCACAAAAACAGACACATAGACCAATGGAGCGGAATAGAAGACTCAGAAACAAATCTGCACACTTACAGCCAATTGATTTTTTACAAAGGAACCAAAAGCATACACTGAAAAAAAGATAGCCTCTTCAGCAAATAGTGTTGGCAAAACTGGTTAACCATATACAGAAAAATAGAAATAAAACTCATTTTCTCACCCTATACAAGAGTCAATTGAAGATGGGTCAAAGACCTAGAAGTCAGGCCAGAGACCTTGCAGCTACTTGAAAAAGGCATAGGCCCAACACTTCAACACATAGGTAAAAACTTTCTCAATAAGACCTCAAAGGCACAAGCAATTCAAAGGAATATCAATACATGGGATTGCATTAAATGCTAGAACTTCTGTGTAGCAAAGGAAACTATAAAGAACCTCAACAGAAAGCCAACAGAATGGGAGAAAAAATTTTCCAACTACTCCAATAGAGTATTACTATCTAAAATATACAAAGAAATCAAGAAACTCACCACTAAGAAAACAAATAACCCAATTAAAAAGTGGGCAAAAGCCGGGCGTGGTGGTGCATGCTTGTAATCCCAGCATTCGGGAGGCTGAGACCGGAGGATCCGGGTTCGAGGCCAGCCTCAGCCACCTAGTGAGGCACTCCACAACTTAGTGAGACCCGGTTTCAAAAGGTAGAATGCCCCTGAGTTCAATCCCTAGCACAGCAAAAAAAAAAAAAAAAAAGTGGGCAAATGATCTAAATAGATACTTCACAAAAGAAGAAATGCATATAGCCAATAAACATTTGAGGAAATGTTAAATATTACTAGCAATCAGAGAGATGCAAAGAAAAACACTCTGAGATTTCACCTAACTCCAATTATAATGGAAATCATTAAAAACACAAACAACAACAAATGCTGGTGAGGGTATGGAGAAGTGGGAACCCTAAGCATGGTTGGTGGAATTGCAGATTAGTGCAACCAACTTTGGAGAACAGTACAGAGGATCCTCAGATGAATGAGAATGAACCTACCATGTGATCCAGCAATAACACTTCTGGGTCTCTACCCAAAAGAATGCAAACCAAACTATCAGACTAATGCATGTGTATCTATGTTTATAGTTGCACAATTCACAATTACCAAAAAATGAAACTAGCCAAGATGTCCATCAACAGAGGAATGGATTACAAAACTATGGGATATGTACACAATGGAATTTTACTCAGCCATAAAGAAGAACAAAATCTTTTCAGGAAAATGGATGGCACTGGAAAACATGCTAAGTAAGATTAGTCAATCACAAAAAAGTAAGAAAAAAAACTTATGCTCTCCCTAATATGGGGAAGGTAGGGAGAAAATGGGTCATAAGAGGGATTCTAGACAAAGAAGGAGAAACCTTAGATGTGACCTAATTGAAGGTGATTGGGTGGGGGGGGGGCAGAAACACCCTAATGCACATGATGTACATTCACAAACATATCAAAGTCAATCACTAAACTGAAGATGAGAAGGAGGGAGTGGGGTGAGGATTAGGGAAGGGTTAAATGAGAGAAGTGTGTATGTGTGCCTCTACCAGCTTGTTCCTAACAAAGATATATGCTCAGAATGCACCAATAAAAAATATTATAAAAAAGATAATTAAACATCAGTAAATGAAATCATTGGCTGAATCATCTTAAGGGGAACACTAAGACATATTTACAAGGCTTTGACTAAGAATTTTATTAAAGTATATGAAAAGACAAGGAAAAGAACAAACTAAGGACAGGCTGAGAAGCTGGAATGTGAATGGAATGGAACAATATTGCTGAAATTTCCCCACAGCATGAAGCAAATGGGCAATCAAAATTCAGTCAATACTGTTTTATTTATTTATGCATGTATCACTTTTTCATTCATTTCAATTCAAATTCACTCTCAAATAGCTACTATCTATAGTAACCATGTGAAATATGTACAGAAAATTTCAGTGCCTCACACATGATCCCCTCAAAATAATAGGGAAAGAGAACAGGTATAAATTAAGATGATCCATAAGTAGAACTTAAACTAGCAAGATAAGAAATCAAATGCAAAGACAGATAGATTAAAAGTAAAGAAATGAGAAAACATGAAAAAGCTAAATAAAAGAAAGCTGGAGCTGGGTGGTGATGCACACCTGTAATCCCAGTACTTGGGAGGTTGAGACAGGAGGCTCACAAGTTCAAGATCAACCTCAGAAACTCAGTGAGATCCTGATTCAAAAATAAAAGTAAAATATAGGGTTGAGTTATATCTCAGAGGTCAGAGAGGTAGAGCAACCCTGGGTTCAATCTGTTACAACAACAACAAAAAAAAAAAAAAAAAAAAAAAAGAAAGGAAGGAATGAAGGAAAGGTGAGCAGTTAAGCATTAATTTCAGGTAAAATAGATCAGAATGAAGATGATTATAAGCAAAAAAGAAGAATATTACATAGTAATAGATGTGTCAATTCTGTAAGGAATTCAATACTATGTTGTTAAGAAATGTTAGATATAGTCCCTTTTTAATAAATAGATCTGTCACCTTTCTTATACACCATTTTAAAATTTACAGTTTAAAAATCCACTATACTCTCAAAAACCGACTATCCCTTTTCCAATTTTGCGTGTGTTGACTTTCTTTTCCCTATATTTCATATTAATCCCTTTCTTTCTGATATTTAATGTTTTTTTATTTTATATTTATTCTTTAGGCTATTTTCATGCTTTTATTCATTATTCCTAATGAATTTTTTTTCATTTGAAACTATTATGTCTTAAGATCTTGGTAATTTCACCTTCATTTCTAACATAATTTTTTAATTTCAGTTTCTTTCCAGACGTTTTTGGTTTTTAACTTTTCACTTTGTAATATATTTACAGAAAATATGCCAAAACAGTGCAGAGAATTTCTGTAAATTCTTTAAACAGCTTCTAATATTAACATTTTTTCTAAACATGATAATATTTAATTCAATTTAAGGAATTAACATTGGTATAATATTATTAACTAAACCGCAGATTTTGCTGTATTTTTCCCAGCTTTTCTCCTAATGAGTTTTTACTTTTTCAGTATTCAAGACAGGATGACTCATTTTTTTCTCCTTTAATCTCTGACAATTTCTTAGTCTTTTCTTGTTTTGTATGACTTCAATATTTTGAAGCTTGTTAGTTGGGTATTTTATAAAAATTTCTTTCAATTTGGTTTCCCTTGATATTTTTTATGATTAGTCTAATATTATAGATTTTTGAGCATTATATTAGAGAACTGAAGTGCCCTTTTCATCACATTATATGAAAGGTTATCTAGTATTGACATGACTTATTACTGGTGATGTTAGCCTCGATAACTTGTCTTAATGTAGTATCTCTCTGTTTCCTGAATATAATGTTTTGTTTTGTATTTCTAATTTTTAGAGAAATTGTTTGCATATCTGCAAATGCTTATTTTAAGTTCTATTGTGCTGGGCATGGTGTCTAATGCCTGTAATTCCAGTACTTGGAAGGCTGAAACTGGAGTTTCATAGTTTGAGGACAGTCTCAGAAAAGTAGCAAGACTGTTTTACCAAAAGTGGGGGGTGATATCCTCTCCTTGTTTTTCAGTGTGTCTTTATTGTAAAATGTGTGACAATATTCACACATAGGAGATTATCATTGTGTGAATTCTTTATTTATGTTCATTCTTTTCTCTAACAAAAGACATTTTTTTCACATATAGAAGAACTATTATATTAAAATAGTAATGATATGTTCTGGATTTTCTAGTTAATAATTATAAAGACAATACTTTAAATATAGTCTTTAAGGAACTATTTTAGAAAAGATGACATTTCTAGCATGATTTAATTCTGAATGTTTTTCATCTTTCAGATATAAAACATTAATACAGTATGTTGATTCCTTCCAATCACTTTACTAATTAGTATTCTTTTTGAATTTCCCTGCCAGAATTTAAAAGAGAGTAACTAAAACTGCCAATAAAAATTGTATAACATCCTTTTAGTTCCTTTGTTAGGTCATGATATCATCATGTACAATTGAAATGTGATTTTAGAGGATTATTTTTACTTTACGTCTTCCTATTCCACATCATTCTTCAAGTTTGCTTATTGTGAGAAACACCTAAATTTGTCAAAAATATTATTTGGAAGAAAATTATTCTTTTCTATATGTGACTTTGTTTTCTACCTATCATTTCATAATCAATAGCTACCAAAAGCTCTTAGGGAAGGATGTTGTAAGTTTAACACATTGGTATCAAAATCTGACTCAGGATGTTGAATAAGCTCTGTCAGTAATATTTACTAGCCATATTAATTATGAAAAGTCATACTTCTGTTTATATTATTTTAAAACTACTCCAATTTTCTAAGAGCATAAAATTATTTCATGGCTAATGACATTAATTTACATTGTTAATATCCAAACCAGGTTTATTAGACATTTCTTTATAATTTATTCAGCAACTATGATGAATAGTCAATGGTGCCAAGATCCAGAGGGGCAGTGAAGCCTGCATTATAATGTAATAGGAGCTTACAGCAGGAATCTGATTGTGTACAAAAAAAGAAGATATGTCTAGTGGCTTAACTTATTTTTCACCTATTTTTATTTAAGATATAACTCTATTTGCTATGGGGTACATTTATTTAGATTAAAGTCTAACTATCTGACTTCTTAATTCTCAGTAACACGTCACATAATCACTCCGCCAAGCATCATTATATTTGAATTGAAATAATGGAAAACTGACATTAACATTCAAAATTATTTTGAATAGCATAGTAATTTCTTTTAGTCAGTAACTTTAGCAACTGTGAGAGACATGGCTTAAAACAAAGCGTACAGGCAAAGAAACACATTAGAAAATTTGTACAGTGTGTCACATTGACACATATTGCTTAGATTGAATTGTCCAACACTAAAGTCCATATCTTGGATGACTTAATAATAATTCTATTTTGTATAGTGTATACATTTTTATGAATAAAAAGCTTACTCTTAAAGTATGTTGACATAGTCTTACTGTTTTATACCTAAAGAAATAGTTGGTGAAATCAAAATAACACAACAAATATGCTTATTTGAGTAACTACCATGAAACAGTTCTAAAGTGAAGCAATTTGAAATATTAATATTTGTGTACCTCAAATAATGAAAAAAATGAATCAAATAAATAGTATGTATATAAACCAAATGCATTGTATATGTATGAAAGCCCTAAAATAGCACCAAAAATACATGAATGTTAATTTAGAGATTCATTATTTTTCCTGATTGACATTTTCTCTACTTCCCAATTTATTTTAAACATCTCCAAAAATTATTTTGTCATGCAATTTATATCTAATTCAGTGGCCTCATGCAAACTGTTTCTTTTCTTACCTCAAACTCTCTATCTCTATTCCCTTGGTATAGTTGCTTTCAGTATCTTCCTAAAGTAGGGCATTTGTTTTCCCCAGAGCTTACAAAACAATATAAAATAAGCAGAGGGTTGGCATAAAAGAACCCCTGTGCAATAATGAGATAAAAGACGAGAGTTTAAATGAATAAAAAATAGAATAACTTGTCATCTTGCTTCTTTATATTTTTACAGAAAATAACATATGAACTAGTTTGGCAAATAGCAGTCCTCACATAGAATATCCTTTTTATTTTAAGTCATTTTTCTGAAAGGGAATTTGACAGGCAATAAAAATTAATATTTTATAGAAATAGGAGATTCAATCATTTTGCAGCCTTTGTTAATAAACAAATAAAGGCAAATAGCAAGACAGAATAATATCTTCTGAAGATTTAAAATAGAAAACTTGGACTAGGACTTAACATTTGTTTTTATCTAAGATATAACACATACATATTTTGAAGCTTTTAAATTACACATGGGCTTATCAAGTTAAACTAAATAAAAGAGCTTATCAGAATGGGGGGCATGAAAAAACTCAAAATAATACAACTTATATGCAAAATTGATTTGATTTGGCAAACAGGATCATATATTAAGACACATACAGCATCATTTATAATACAAGGATACAATGTTTCCAAATGTCCTGCATTAAGGAATTTTAAAATGAAAGAAAAGCTCCATGAAATTGAATTTGGCTGCACAAACATAAAAGGAACTATAACTATAAAAAGATACAAATTAAATCTATAATTAAATGTGCTTATCTATGCTGGTTGCTTACTTAAATAAAGGAAATTTCCATTTGATCATCACAGTAGAAAAGATAAAGTGACCTTAAAACTGACCCTTACATGAAAATGTAGCAAACTTTCTAACCAATTTAATGATCTTTAAATGAAGCCAAAACTTATAATTTCTCATTATATGTCATGAATTGATTTCTTGCTATCATGATGACAAAACAGAGCTGAAAGAGGTTAAAAGACCAAAGGAATGACTTAAAGAAAATGAACACTTTAGAAGCATCATTACTATAAGATCCCAAAGAATAAAAATGATATTGAGCTAGTCAATTAATGTTGGCATTTATTTTCTCTTATAAAATGAGGATGAATAGGTTGATTTGCCCATTGCCTGCTCCTAATCAAGCCCAATATTTTCCTATTTCTAATATCTTTCTCTACACATTTGGTTCCTGATTTAACAAATTCCATTAGCAATTTTTATTCAAAGTCAGCAACCAAAATTGAGGCAATATTTTCACATTTTTTAAGAAACTCTAGAGATGTTATAAAAATTTCCTGCCAGTCAGGGTGGCTCATGCTTGTGATCTCAATACTTGGGAGGCTGAAACTGGAGTATCTGAGTTTGTGGCCAGCCTCAGCCATTAGTGAGTGTCGGAGACCAACAGTATTCAAGGTCTACTTTTGCTGACTCACAGTCATAGAAGTCTGTTCCTACGAGATAAAGATTACCATAACATGTACTGACTATTGACTCAGGGCAAAAGCCCTGCTTTGCTTCAAGTTCCAGGAATCAAGAGGTTTATTCAGACTTTATCAAGCTGTTATAGTAATGAATTGCATGAATATTTGTTTCTTGAACTTTGTACCCTCAGATGATTAATTTTCACAAGATGTAACCATTGGGAGAAAACATTAACTTTGACATATATTCTGGTGCTCAAAGAAGTATATAAGGACTGAGCTAAATAAACTCTGATGTGGCAGTATTCACTGTCAGCCCTCCTGAATCTATCCCTTGTCTTTCTCTGTCTTAAGCAACTTTTGTCTCTGTTTTTCTTGAACCACATGTTCTCCCTCCAAGCTTGTCTGACTTAGCCAGCAGGCTCCAGTAAGTGAGGCCCTGCAAAACTTAGTGAGACACTGTTTCAAAATAAAGAATAAAAAAAAATAGGGCTGGGGATATAGCTTGTATTATAAATGATGCTGGTGGAATGCCCCCTGGGTTCCATCCCTAGTAATACCAAAAAGAAAAAGGAAAAAAAAGAAAAAATTTTCTTAAATTGTTCTAAGTTTAAATATTTTATAATGGAAGGATGAAGTCCACTGGCACCATAAATGACAAATTCTTTTAATAACATCATAAGGTTTCTAGCACTATCCTTTAGAAACAAATTTTCTCACTCAGTTTGTTATACAGAAAATAGTTTGATTATAAGATTATTAAGTGCTTATGAAAATTTAGGACAATATATGCTTTATAGATAGTGTATGAATACTTAACCACATCTTACTTATCAAAGCAAAAGGAAGTATCAGAGCAGCCTGTATCTGAGATATGTATTATAATATTGTTTATGATGTATCATGATTTTAAAAATTTCAACTTTGGACCAAGATATAAATATCTCTGGTTTTAAATGACAGCAATTGATTAGCTATATGACCTTTGGTTATTTAGTTAACTTTTATAAACCCACTTCATACAGTAAGGAAACTGATGCTATCTGTAAATTAGAATATCTTAGTACTATAAAAATTAATGTATGTAAAGTGCATGGAATGGTGCTTCATATGTGGAAGGCACTCAATGAATGTTAATTGTCACATTGTTACTTTTGTCAAAACTTTCATATAAAATTCAGACTTCAGAAAAAATATAAGGAAAAATAAAAGAAGGAAGTTCACAGCCCTTGCATTTCAGAGGAACGGATTTCATATTTACCATCATCACAACTACCAAAAATACATATGTAATCAGGGAATGTGTAAATTGAGTGAAATAACTTCAACTGTTGTGCTGCTTAATTGGAGATTCATTTTCATGCATAAGAATATTCAATTGTTTCATCATCATTTTTAAAATAACTTACTCTCCTGATTTTTTTTCAAAGTATTCAAGAATTAACTGAGCATCAACACTTCTGGAAAATTATTCTTGCATAAAACAATGAAATTAAAAGCTCTAGAAACTAACGACAGTTGCAACAGTCAAAGAATGATTTGTTAAGAAAATAGCAATAAGAACAGTGAGCTTTGTGAGGCTGACTTATATAGTTAACATTTTCTTCTACTCAGTTCTGTGGCAGCCTTGAAAAACAACAGCTTCACAATTTTGATCAAAGAAGTCTGTGTCTGTTCACCACTGACTGTGCTAACTGTGCAGAGAACCAGCAACCTGTGAAAAAGATTACCAACTTTACATGCTGATTTCAGTTAAGTCCTCCAAAAAATAAACAGCAGTGGTAAATACAAACAAATAAAAACCATGAGGAAAGGGAAAATTGGCTTTCAGAGTGGCCATATTATATTATCCAATATGTCCAAGTTCTCGACAGAAAAGCAAGAAATAAGGAAATCATAAACTATCACCCATATACAGGCAAAAGAGCAGTCAATAGGAATTGTTATTGAGAAGTCTATTCATTATGACTGATTAGAAAAAAAAATTCTATTATCTATTGCAAATACATTCAAAGAGTTAAAGGATATCATGTCTAAATGATGTAAGAAAAATATAAGAATATCAATCTCACCATGTAAAAAATATCAATACAGAGATCAAATAATAACACCAATTAGCAAAGGCGGGCAACATAAAAAAGACAAAAATACTCTGAAAAGAGGAAAGAAAAATTTGACAATATTAATTGGGATATTCAATAACCCATTCAATAACAAATTAAACAACAAACAGGAGAAAGAAAATTAAACAATATAATCCAACTAGACTCAACAGACATTTACATTGCTCAATGTTAAAATAGCTGAACAAAAGTCAGATGTGTTGGTACATACTTGTAATCCCAGTACTTGGGAAGTTGAGACTGGAGGATCTGGGTTCGCAGTAGCCAGCCTCAGCTACTTAGTGAGGCCCTCCTCAACTTAGTGAGACACCTTGTTTCAAAATAAAGACTAAAAATAGGACTGAGGATGTAGCTCAGAGGTGGAATGCCCCTGGGTTCAATCCCCAGTACTGCAAAAAAAAAAAAAAAAAAAAAAAAAAAAAAAAAAAAAAAAAAAAAAAAAAAAAAAAAAAAACACAAAAAAACCCAGCTGAACAAATATACTTCTTTAGAGCATATGAAATAGCCTTCAAGATATACCACTTATTAAGTTATAATATAGATCTCAATTTATTTTTAATTTTTAATTTATTTATTTTCATTTTCCATTTTTTTTATTGGTGCATTGTAATCATACATCTTTGTTAGGTACAAGCTGGTAAAGGCATATATGCACACATTTCTCATTTAACCCTTCACCATTTCCTGCCCCACTACCCTCCTCTCCCTTCTTCTCAAGTTCAGTTTAGTGATTGATTTTGATATGCTTGTGAAAGTACATCATGTGCATTAAGGTGTTGCCCTCCCCCCCATCACCTTCTCTCAGCAAATGGTGTTGCAAAACTGGTTAACCATATGCAGGAAAATGGACATAAACCCACTTTCTCACCCTGTACAAGAATCAATTCAAAATGGGTCAAAGACCTGGAAGTCAGGCCAGAGACCTTGCAGCTACTTGAAGAGGGCATAGGACCAACACTTCAACACATAGGCACAGGTAAAAACTTTCTCAACAGGACTCCAGAGGCACAAGCAACTCAAAGGAAGATCAATACATGGGATTACATTAAACTCTAGAGCTTCTGTGTAGCAAAGGAAACTATAAAGAACCTCAATAGAGAGCCCACAGAGTGGGAGAAAATTTTTACCAGTTATTCCTCTGATAGAGCACTAATATCTAGAATATACAAAGAACTCAAGAAACTCACATCTAAGAAAACAAATAACCCAATCAAAAAATGGGCAAAGGAGCTAAATAGATCTCAATTTAAAAAATTAAAATGTATATAATATGTCGTCTATCCATAATTTTATTAAACTAGAAATAAATTCCATAAATAACTTTGGAAAATACAAATATTTAGATATTTAAAACCATATAACCAAACAACTATTGTCTAGACAATATTGCAAGAGATAGAAAATATCTGTGATTAGTGAAAATCAAAGCATAGCATACAACAACAACAAAAAAAAGCAAATAGGGCACAGCTAAAAGCTGTACTGCAGTGGAAATTTCTACCAGAATACATCTATATTAAATAGGAAAGAATATTTTAAATCAATAACTATTCCTCTGGCAAAATAATGTGTATATGTGTGGTGTTTTACATACTAGGCAGTAACTCTCTTGAGGGCCATAATAAACAGAGTTCTTCAATGCTATTTAAATATATAGATTCATTTCAAGACATTAAATATTTAAAATAAAAAGTGATTCTTGACAATCTCAGTGGTCCTATCTAATTTGTATTTGTCAACTTTTCCTGGATTTATTGAATCAGTTCAAATTACAGAAATAAGAAACAGTGAGAATTTAGTGTACATATTCAGAAGCAATAATCCAGTACTAGTCTCAAAGAAATGATTATTCAATCACTAATAAATAGATTATAAAAAAGTTAACAACCATCTCTACTTTAGATTTCATGTACACAATCTAGCTTCTGATGTTCATAGCTAGTGATCAAAGGCACTGAGTTTTGTATTTGCTAATAAGAATCTTATCAATATATACAAAGTAAATATTCATGATTATAAAATTAAGTTAATTAAACTCTATTTGTATGGGTCTGGAAATTCATCCTTGGATATGTGTTAAGATTTAGTTTGTGGTAAATAATTTAAATATGTTGATAAGAGCAGGGAGATTTCTCACACAAAGATCTTACTAGGGTGAAATTGCATTCTGTTTTGTCTGTGTAATGTGGCACATTGATATCCTAAGTAGGGTGAACTTTTACATTTAATGTATGTATTCTCTAGGTAATGGTATGGAATATAGAAATATTTCTCTAGGTTTTGAATCTCTTTTTCCATTCAGTACATGTTGAGATGATGCAGCTATATCGTACCTCATAATAAATAAAATCATATAAGGATAGATAAAAATACTTCTTGATAGCTTCCTCTGTCAGCAAGTTAAGAGATTATTGATGGTGGAAATCTAAGAGAGGCTTAAGAACAGCTAAGAAACCAAAAGAGACAACTTAAATGGAAAGGAAATCTGTCCCAATTTACTTTCTATAAATTGGTTGAGCAACGGAAAATATGCCAAAGTAAGTTTGTATTAGAAAAATAAATTTTTCTCCCCAAAGTAAAAAAACTATAAGATAATATTGCTTTTATACACACACTTCATAATAAATGAATACAAATATTACAACAGAATGCTAATCAGACTAAATTCTTCTCTCATACCAGATTTTATTATATTAAACTTAGGGCTAGAATTTTTGATGAATAACAAGATGGTTAAAATATAGAGGCAGAGAAAACTGAAGTGTTTGTGATGAAAAGGACACATAAAAAGCAAACTGGAGGGACATGGTGATTCAAGATGGCATCTGAGTGAAACACCTCTCCTCAGGCACTGTGAGCTTGAATCAAATCTGCCATAAAAGCAGGTTCTTGACAGAAGAAAAAAAAGCAACAAAAAAGTGAAAAACACAAAGAAATTTGAACTACAACTAAAGAGACCCCAGAAAGCTGACCAGGAAGAGCAAAGGAGCCTGATTGCATGGCAGCAGCGCCAAGCCCTGGGATGCCATGGCGGCCATTAAGCCGCAGCCCAACATGAGGGTCTATGAGCCACTGCGGACTCAGCGACCAGACGTGGAGTAATCAACTCCAGAACTCCACATCCTAATCAGGCGGCGGATCCCCACACCTTCCACAGTGAACAGAATGTGAGCATAAGTCGCCGAGGGACCACCCCAACTCACCTCTCCCTCTAGAGTCAGAGCAGCGATCAACTGCACCACAGAGCTTAAATCAAAACTGCCACAAGTGCAGCTTCTTGATGGAAGGAAAGAAAAGCAAAGCAGCAAAAAAGAAAGAAAGAAAGAAAGAAAGAAAGAAAGAAAGAAAGAAAGAAAGAAAGAAAGAAAGAAAGAAAGAAAAGTGAATATGAATAAAGCAACAAAAGCAGCTGAACAGAACCCAGGGACAACGAAGGAGTGGAAGGGTGTGTGCTGTGAACCAGTAGCCGCCATTTTGACAGCCACCATCTTGACAGCCGCCATCTTGTCAACCACCATTTTGACAGCCGCCAACTTGCCATGGCCGAGAACAGCATATATTAGCACCAAAACTTCCAATGACCTCCTGAGCACCCAACGACCAGAAGTAGAGTAAACAACTATGGAATTCCACACCCTAATCAGGCAGCATATCCCCGCAGGATTAACAGTGATCAAGAGAACCTGGGACACCCCAGATCACCCCTCCCACTGGAAAGAGAGCAGCAGGGATCTGTAAGTTAAATTGCACCTCTGGGGTGTGGGGACCCCTATAAAAAGGGCAGACTCAGTCACTTGCACTTCAAACGATTGGATAGAGCAGAAGTGCGGGAGGGTCCCAGTGCATGCAGGGCATAGAGAACTTCCAGGCACCCTGGAAAATGCCCGGCATATAGATTGCACTCCTACCACCAGCAAAGGCAGAGAGAGAGACACAGACAGGCCCTGTGGAGAGCTCAGAGACACAAGCTTGCAGTGGGAGAGGCATCAGTGGAACCACCTGCCTGCACTGAAAGAGCAAATAAAAATGCCAAAGACACACTTGAAAATTTAAATTCTGTACTTACAAACCAGCAGCGTTTTTTATTTTGTTTCTTGTTGTTGCTGTTGTTTTTTGATTTTAGTGTTATGTTTTATTTTTTTTTACTCTGTTTTCATTTTGTATTGCCTTGATTTATTTATGTTCGTTTGGATGATTGGTTGCTTTGTAATTTCTTGCTTAGTTTGTTGAATCTCCTCCTTATCCCTTTTACAAGCTTCCCTCCCTTTCTATCATCTATATTCTTCTCCTTAACACTTTTTCTCTTCTCTTTTCTTTTTCCATTTTTCCCTGTCTCATATCAAGACCATCTCATACTACCACACTTAAAATTCTACATTGACTACCAGAATCCCCCAACATATCTACCATCTCTAATCTTTACAATATATTGCTTCAACATACTCAACCTCTTTTTCCACTGGACCATACTCTACTTTACCCTATTCTTGCATTCATTACTGGAATTTCTCACTCAACCTTTACCACTGAACACTGTCCCTGTATATAACAGCAGACACCTCTAAATCCCCACTGCAGAGACTGGACTAAAAAACTTGCAAGAGCAGCAAAGATATAAATTTAAGAATGGGGGAACCATGGTAAGGAAAAATAGCAAAGAAACAATGAGTCAACACAACCCCCCAATAACAGATCTCACTAACCCAGAATGGCAGCGATTACCAGAAGAACAATTCAGATCTTTAATACTAGAAACAATATTGTATTTTTGGAAAGAATATATGGGGAATTGGAAAGAAATAAACAAACAAATAAACAAAGAATCTGACACCCTGAACAGGAACCAAAGAGAAGTATTGAAGGAAGTGTAAGATGCAATAACTGAAGTGAAGGCATCAATACAAACTATAAACAGTAGATTAGACCACATGGAAAATAGAATATCACTCCTAGAAGATGACCATTCCAAAAATTAATCCATGGTACATAATTTAGAAAAAAAATTCTACAGTATGAATTGGACATCGATGAGATCTGGGCCAATTTTAAAAGAGCTAACCTAAGAATAATAAGCATAAAAGAGGGAATAGAAGTTGAAACTTATGGAATAAACAATCTCTTCAAACAAGTAATATCAGAGAATTTTCCAAACATAGAAAGAGAAGTTGACACACAGGTACAGGAAACATACAGAACTCCCTCAAGACAAGACCAAAGAAGAGGTTCACCATGCCACATAATAATCAAGTTAACTAATGTAAAGGCTAAGGAGAGAATTTTAAAGGCAACAAAAGTAAAAGGCCAAATGACATTTAGAGGCAAACCAGTTAGAATCACTCCAGAACTCCCAAATCAAGTCATGAAAGCCAGGAGGGGCTGAAGTAACACATTCCAAACTCTGATAGAAAATAACTTGCAGCCAAGATTCTCCTACTCAGCAAAACTCTCTCTCAAAATTGACAGGGATATAAAAATCTTCCATGATAAACAGAAACTGAAAGAATTTATCTCTTCCAAACCAGCACTAGAGAAAATACTCAAAGAAATTAACTACAAAGAAGAACTAACAAGTAAACATCAGAATGAGAGAAACAATAATTTCCAGGAAGCAATCAAACAACCAAAAAAAGACAAACACTACTGCAAACAGAAGTCAAAACTCAAAATGATAGGAATTAAAAATCATCTCTCAATAATCACACTGAATATAAATGGTCTCAACACCCCAATAAAAAGGCACAACATGGCAAAATGGATTGATACCCAGAATCCATCTATATACTGCCTGCAAGAAACACACCTTACAGGCAAAGATTCCCACAAACTAAAGGTGAAGGGCTGGAGTAAGGTAATCCATGCCAATGGAACTCGAAGACAAACAGGAGTAGCAACCATGATATCAGATAAATTAGACTTCAAGCCTAAGCTTATCAGAAGAGACAAAGCAGGTCATTTTTTATTAGTAAAAGTAACAATCAGGCCTGCATGGTGGTGCACGCTTGTAATCCCAGCATTTGGGAGGCTGAGACTGGAGGATCTGGGTTTGCGCCCAGTCTCAGCTACCTAGGGAGGCACCCTGCAACTTAGTGAGACCCTGTTTCAAAATAAAGAATAAAAAAATAGGGCTGGGGGATAGCTCGGAGGTAGAATGCCCCTGAGTTCAGTCCCCAGTGCCACTAAATAAATAAATAAATAAATAAATAAATAAATAAATAAATAAATGGAACAATTGAGCAAGAAGAAATAACAATTATCAACATCTATGCCCCAAACATAGGTGCAGCCACTTTCATAAAACAAACTCTGTATGATATAAAGACACACATACATCTCATACACTAATACTGGGAGACTTCAATACTCCTCTCAACCCCAAAGCTAGTAGAAGACAGGAAATTATGAAAATCAGAGCAGAAATTAATGAAGTAGAAAATTTTAAAAATACAGAAAATCAACAAAACCAAAAGCTGTTTTTTTTTTAATAAATAAACAAGATAAATAAACCATTGGCCAACCTAAGCAAAAGAAAGAAAGAATCAACCCAAATTACCAAAATAAGAGATGAAAAAGGTGATATTACCACTGACAATATGGAAATACAGAGGGTCATCAGAAATTATTTTGAAAAACTATATTCCAACAAAATGGAAAATCTAAAAGAAATTTACACAATTTCTAGACACATATAACCTGCCTAAACTGAGTCAAGAAGACATAGAAAACTTAAACCAACCAATAGCAATCATATAGAAACAGGAATAAAGAGTTTACCATCAAACAAAAGCCCAGGGCCAGATGGTTTTCCAATTGAATTTTATAAAACATTTATAGAAGATCTAATTCCAACATTCCTCAAGCTATTTTGTGAAATAGAAAGAAACGGGACCTCCCCCAAACATATTCTATGAAGCCAACATCACATTAATACCAAAGCCAAATAAAGACAGCTCAAGAAAAGAAAACTTTGGCCCATATCATTGATGAACTTAGATGCAAAACTGCTAAACAAAATACTAGCACTGCACATTCAAAACCACATCAAGAAAATTTTACACCATGATCAAGTAGGGTTCATCCACGGGATACAAAGCTGATTCAACATATGAAAAACAATCCATGCAATTCACCACATAAACAGAATCAAAGACAAAAATCACATTATCATCTCAATTGATGCTGAAAGAGCATTTGACAAGATCCAACACACATTCATGCTAAGAGCACTTCAGAGTATTGGAATAGAAGGAATATACTTCAACATCATAAGGCAATATACAATAGACCCACAGCCAACATCGTATTAGATGGAGAAAAACCGCAAGAGTTTCCAATGAAAACAGGAACAAGACAAGAATTTCCATTAATCATCTCTTATGTTCAATATTGTACTTGAGACTCTAGCCAGAGCAATAAGGCAAGAGAAGGAAATCAAAGGGAAAAAAAGAGGCAAAGAAGAAGTAAAACTATCCGTTTTTGCAATGACATGATACTATACTTAGAAGACCCAACAAACTCAACCAAAACACTTATAGAACTGATCAACAAATTCAGCAGAGTGTCTGGATACAAAATCAATCTTTAAAACATCAGAAGCTTTTCTGTATGCCAATCCACTGAAACAGAAATCCAGAAAACAATTCTATTCACAATAGCACCCTGAAAAATAAAATACTTAGTGATAATTCTAACCAAAGAGGCAAAAGAACCCTATAAGGAAAACTATGAAGAGTTGGAAAAAGAAATTGGTGAAGACCTCAGAAGATGCAAAGATCGTCCATGCTCTTGGATAGGCAGAATAAATATCATCAAAATGGCCATCCTGACAAAAGTGATCTACAGATTCAATGCAATACCCATGAAATTACCAAGGTCACTCCTCACAGACAATAAAACATCAGTCCTTAAATTCATTTGGAACAACAAAAAGCCCAGGATAGCCAAGGTAGTTCTTAGCAACAAGAACTATGCAGGAGGTATCACCATACCTGACTTCAAACTCTACTATAAAGCCACAGTAATAAAAACAGCATGGTATTGGCACAAAATATACACTGGAAAAACATAGCCTTTTGAACAAATGGTGTTAGCAAAACTGGTTAACCATATGCAGGAAAATGGAAATAAACCCCACTTTCTCACCCTGCACAAGAGTCAATTGTAGGTGGATCAAAGACCTGGAAGTTAGGACAGAGACCTTGCAGCTACTTGAAGGAGGCATAGGACCAACACTTCAACACATAGGCACAGGTAAAAACTTTCTCAACAAGCCCCCCAAAGCACAAGAAACTCAAAGGAAGATCAATGCATGGGATTGCATTAAACTGAAGAACTTCTGTGCAGCAAAGGAAACTATCAAGAACCTCAAAAGAGAGCCCACAGAGTGGGAGAAAATTTTTGCCAACTCCTTTTCTAATAGTAGACTAATATCTAGGATATACAGAGAACTCAAGAAGCTCACAGCTAAGAAAACAAATAACCCATTTAAAAAATGGGCAAAGGATCTAAATAGACATTTCACAAAAGAAGAAATACAAATGGCCAATAAATGTATGAGGAAATGTTCCACATCATTAGCAATCAGAGAGATGCAAAACAAAACTACCTTGAGATTTCACCTAACTCCAATCAGAATGGCAATCAAAAAAAAAAAAAAAACAAAAACAGGAAAAACAACAAATGCTGGCAAGGGATTGGAGAAGTGGAAACCCTAATACATTGTTAGTGGGATTGCAAACTAGTGCAACCACTTTGCAAAACAATATGGAGGATCCTCAGACAAATGGGAATGAACCTACTATATGATCCAGCAATACCACTTCTGTGTTTCTACCCAAAAGAATGGAAACCAAACTATCAGACCAACACATGTGTATCTATGTTTATAGCTGCACAATTCACAATAGCCAAACTATGGAAGCAGCCAAGATGTCCATCCACAGATGAATGGATTACAAAACTATTTGATATGTACACAATGGAATTTTACTCAGCCATAAAGAAGAACAAAATCATGTTATTGGCAGAAAAATGAATGCAACTGGAAAACATTATGGTAAGTGAGATTAGTCAGTCACAGAGAGTAAAAAAGCATATGTTTTACCTAATATGTGGATGCTAGGGAGAAGATGGGGCACAGGAGGGTCTCCAGATGGAAAAGGAGAAAGGCTCAATGAAGGGGATGGATAAGGTGTGATGGCACCCTAATGCACATGATGTACTGTCACAAATATATCAAGGTCAATCACTAAAATGAACTTGAGAAGGAGGGAGGGTGAGGGAGTGGGATGGGAATTGGGAAGGGGTTAAATGAGAAATGTGTGCATATATGCCTTTATCAACTTGTACCTAACAAAGATGTATGATTACAATGCACCATTATTATAAAAAAATAAAAATAAATAAATTTTAAAAAGCAAACTGGAAATGGAACAATATTTTCTTTTTTTTTATTATTTGTACAGTGTAAGCAGACATCTTTGTTAGGTACAAATTGAAAAGGACATATGTGCCCACATTTCTCATTTGACCCCTTCTCCCAATTCCCACCCCTCTCCCTCACCCTCCCTCCCACGCAGGTTCAATTTAGTGAGTAACCTTGATATACATTAGGGTGTCCCCGCCCCCCCCCATCAATCTCTTTTGGTTAAATCAACTTCATTGTTTATCAAGGGTCTCTCCTTTTCTATCGGAAGACCCTCTTATGCCTCATCTTCTCCTTAGCATCTGCATATTAGGGAGAACATATGCTTCCTTACTCTTTGTGACTGGCTAATCTCACTTAACATAATGTTTTCCAGTTGCATCCATTTCCCTGCAAAGAACATGATTTTGTTCTTCTTTTTGGCTGAGTAAAATTCCATTGTGTACATATCCCACAGTTTTGTAATCCATTCATCTGTCGATGGACATCTTGGCTGCTTCCATAGTTTGGCTACTGTGAATTGTGCAGCTAGAAACATAGATACGCATGTGTTGGTCTGATAGTTTGGTTTCTGTTCTTTTGGGTAGATACCCAGAAGTGGTATTGCTGGATCATATGGTAGGCTCATTCCCATTTGTCTGAGGATGCTGTTTTGCAAAGTGGTTGCACTAGTTTGCAGTCCCACCAACAATATATTAGAGTTCCCACTTCTCCACATCCTCGCCAGCAGTTGTTGTTTGTGTTTTTTATGATTGCCATTCTGATTGGGGTTAGGTGAAATCTCAAGGTGGTTTTGATTTGCATCTCTCTGATTGCTAATGATGTGGAACATTTCCTCATACATTTATTGGCCGTTTGTATTTCTTCTTCTGTGAAGTGTCTATTTAGATCCTTTGCCCATTTTTTAATTGGGTTATTTGTTTTCTTGGTTGTGATTTTCTTGAGTTCTTTGTATATCCTAGATATTAGACCTCTATCTGCAGAGTAACTGGCAAAAATTTTCTCCCACTCTGTAGGCTCTCTGTTGAGGTTCTTGACAATTTCCTTTGCTGCACAGAAGCTCCTCAGTTTAATGCAATCCCATGTATTGATCTTCCTTTGAGTTGCTTGTGTTTTGGAGGTCTTGTTGAGAAAGTTTTTACCTGTGCTTATGTGTTGAAGTGTTGGTCCTATGCCTCCTTCAAGTAGCTGCAAGGTCTCCAACCTAACTTCCAGATCTTTGATCCACCTTGAGTTGACTCTTGTGCAGGGTGAGAAAGTGGGGTTTATTTCCATTTTCCTGCATATGGTTAACCAGTTTTGCGAACACTATTTGTTACAGAGGCTATCTTTTTTCCAGTGTATGTTTTTGGCTCCTTTGTCAAAAATCAGTTGACTGTAAACATGTGAGTCTGTTTCTGAGCCTTCTATTCTGCTCCATTGGTCTATGTGTATGTTTTTGTGCCAATACCATGCTGTTTTTATTACTGTGTCTTTGTAGTAGAGTTTGAAGTCAGGTATGGTGATACCTCCTGCATAATTCTTGTTGCTAAGAACTACTTTGGCTATTACTGCTGGTAATTTCATGGGTATTGCATTGAATCTGTAAATCAGTTTTGGGAGGATGGACATTTTGATGATATTTATTCTGCCTTTCCAAGAGCATGGTATGTCCTTCCATCTTCTAAGGTCTTCATCGATTTCTTTCTTCAACTTTTTATAGTTTTTCTTATAGAGGTCTTTTACCTCTTTGGTTAGGTTTATCCCTAAGTATTTTATTTTTCGGGGTGCTACTGTGAGTGGAATTGTTTTCTGGATTTATTTTTCAGTGGATTTATGGTTGGTATACAGAAAAGCTTCTGATTTTTTAGGATTGATTTTATATCCAGACACTTTGCTGAATTTGTTGATCAGTTCTATAAGTTTTTTGGTTGAGTTTGTTGGGTCTTCTAAGTATAATATCATGTCATCTGCAAAAAGGGATAGTTTTAGTTCTTCTTTCCCTATTTTTATCCCTTTGATTTCCTTCTCTTGCCTTATTGCTCTGGCTAGAGTCTCGAGTACTATATTAAACAGAAGAGGTGATAATGGACATCCTTGTCTTGTTCCTGTTTTTAGTGGGAACTCTTGCAGTTTCTCTTCATTTAATATGATATTGGCTGTAGGTCTATTGTATATTGCCTTTATGATGTTGAGGTATGTTCCTTCTATTCCAATTATCTGAAGTGCTCTTAGCATGAATGTATGTTGGATCTTGTCAAATGCTCTTTCATCATCAATTGAGATGATCATATGGTTTTTGTCTTTAAGTTTGCTTATGTGGTGAATTACATGGATTGTTTTTCATATGTTGAACCAGCCTTGCATCCCTGGAATGAACCCCACTTGTTAATGGTGTATAATTTTCTTGATGTGGTTTTAATGCGCATTGCTAATATCTTGTTTAGCAGGTTTGCATCTATGTTCATCAATGGTATAGGCCTATAGTTTTCTTTTCTTGAGCTGTCTTTATTTGGCTTTGGTATTAATGTGATGTTGGCTTCATAAAATGTGTTTGGCAGGGTCCGGTTTCTTTATATTTCACGGAATAGTTTGAGGAGTATTGGGATTAGCTCTTCTATAAATGTTTTATAAAATTCAATTGGAAAACCATCTGGCCCTGGGCTTTTGTTTGATGGTAAACTCTTTATTCCTGTTTCTATCTCTTTGATTGTTATTGGTCGGTTTAAGTTTTATATATCTTCTTGACTCAATTTAGGAAGGTTATATGTGTCTAGAAATTTCTCAATTTCTTCTAGATTATCCATTTTGTTGGAGTGTAGTTTTTCAAAATAGTTTCTGATTACCCTCTGTATTTCCATACTGTCGGTGGTAATATCACCCTTTTCATCTCTTATTTTGGTTATTTGGGTTGATTCTTTCTTTTACTTAGGTTGGCCAAAGGCTTATCTATCTTGTTTATTTTTTCAAGAAACCAGCTTTTGGTTTTATTGATTTTCTGTATTGTTTTTTGATTCTCTATTCCATTAATTTCTTCTCTGATTTTCATGATTTCCTGTCTTCTACTGGCTTTGGGGTTAGACTGTTTTTGTTTTTCAAGTGCTTTGACCTGTGTCATTAGGTTATTTATTTGGTGATTTTCTGTTCTTCTTATGTGGGCACTCAGTGCTAAAAAATTGCCTCTTAATACTGACTTTAGGGTGTCTCAGAGGTTTTGATATGTTGTGTCTCTGTTTTCTTTGGTTTCTAGGATTTTTTTAATTTCTCCCTTTACTTCTTCTGTGACCCAATCTTCATTCAGCAATGTAGTGTTCAGTCTCCATGTATTTCCACGGTTACTTTGGATCTTCTTGGAGTTTATTTCTAGTTTCACTCCATTGTGGTTGAAAAGATGCAGGGAATTATGTTGCATTTTTTGAATTTGCCAATGCTCACTTTGTGGCCCATGATGTGGTCTATTTTGGAGAAGGTTCCATGTTCAGCTGAGAAAAATGTGAATTCAGCTGTAGTTGGGTGAAAGAGTCTATATGTATCTAATAGGTCCATTTGGTTTATGGTCTTCTTTAGGTCTGAGGCATCTCTACTGATCTTTTGTTTAGAAGAATGGTCTAGAGATGTAAGAGGAGTATTTAAGTATCCTAGTATTAGTGTTTTGGGACCTATGTGTGTCTTTGTTTCATACAGAGTTTTTTTTATGAAGGTGGCTGCACCTGCATTTGGGGCATAGATGTTAATAATTGTTATTTCCTCTTGCTGAATTGTTCCTTTTGCTAGTAAAAAATGACCTGCTTTGTCTCTTCTGATACTCTTAGGCTTGAAGTCTAATTTATCTGATATCATGGTTGCTCCTCCTGCTTGTCTTTTAGTTCCATTGGCATGGATTACCTTACTCCATCCCTTCACCTTTAGCTTGTGGGAATCTTTGCTTGTAAGGTGAGTTTCTTGTAGCCCACATATAGATGGATTCTGGGTTTTGATCCATTTTCCCACCTTTTGCCTTTTTATTGGGGAATTGAGACCATTTATATTCAGTGTGATTATTGAGAGATGATTTTTAATTCCTAACATTTTGAGTTTTGACTTCTGTTTTCCATGGAGTTTATTCTTCTTTGCTTAGTTGTTTGCTTCCTGAAAATTATTGTTTCTCTGGTTCTGACGTTTACTCATTAGTTCTTCTTTGTAGTTAATCTCTTTAAGTAGTTTCTCTAGTGCTGCTTTGGTAGACATAAATTCTTTCAGTTTCTGTTTGTCATGGAAGGTTTTTATATCTCCCTCAATTTTAAGAGAGAGTTTTGCTGGGTATGAGAATCTTGGCTGCAAGTTATTTTCTTTCAGAGTTTGGAATATGTTACTCCAGCCTCTCCTGGCTTTAATGACTTGATTTGGGAGTTCTGGAGTGATTCTAATTGGCTTGCCTCTAAATGTCACTTGGCCTTTTACTTTTGCTGCCTTTAAAATTCTTTCCTTAGCTTCTACATTGGTCAGCTTGATTATTATGTGGCGTGGTGAGCCTCTTCTTTTATCTTGTCTTGAAGGAGTTCTGTATGTTTCCTGTACCTGTGTGTCAACTTCTCTTTCTATGTTTGGAAAATTCTCTGATATTACTTCTTGGAAGAGATTGTTTATTCCATAAGTTTCAACTTCTAATCCCTCTTCTATGCCTATTATTCTTAGGTTAGCTCTTTTAAAATTGGCCCAGATCTCTTCGATGTCAAATTTACACTGACGTATTTTTTTTTTCCTAAATTCTGTACTATAGATTCGTTTTTGGAATAATCATCTTCTAAGAGTGATATTCTATTTTCCATGTGATCAAATCTGCTGTTTATAGTTTGCATTGATGCCTTCATTTTGGTTATTTCATCTTTCACTTCCTTCAATGCTTCTCTTTGGTTCCTTTTCAGGTCTCTTTTGGTTCCTTTATGTCTTCCTTTATTTCTTTAAAGCTCTGCCTACATTCTTTCTAAAATCCCTTATTGTTTCTAGTATTAAAGTTCTGAATTGTTCTTCTGGTAATCTCTGCCATTCTGGGTTGGTGATATCTGTAATTGAGGGTTTGTGGTAACTCATTGTTTCTTTGTTATTTTTCCTTCCCATGGTTCCCCTGTTCTTGGATTTATATCTTTGCTGCTCTTGCAAGTTTTCTTGTCCAATCTCTGCAGGGAGGTAGGTTAGGGGTATTTGAAGGTATATACAGGAATAGTTTGTATTCAGTGATAGAGGTTGGGTAAGAAGTCACAGTAATGCATGCAGGAATAGGGTAAAGAAGAGAGTATGTTCCAGTGGAATAAAAGGTTGAGTGTGTTGAGGTGATAAATTGGAAAAATTAGCGATAGTAGAAATGTCAGGAGATTCTGGTAGTCAATATAGAGTTTTGAGTGTGATAGTATGAGATGGTCTTGATATGAGACAGGAAAAAAAGAAAAAGCAAATAGAGGAGGTAAAATGTTGAGGAGAGGAATATATATTGGAGAGCGGAGGAGGAAGCTTGTAAAAGGGAAAGGGAGGAGATTCAACAGACTAAGCAAGTATTAACAAAAAGCAATCATCCAAACAAACATAAGTAAATCATGACAATGCAAAATGAATACTGAGTAAAAACAGATGAAACATAACACATTGAAATAAACAGACTAACAAAGAAACAAAAACCCAAAACATAAAAACAGCAACCAAGCCTTAAGACAAGCACTCTTCTAGCTCGTAAGTATTGAGCTTAAATTTTCGAGTGTGTCTCTGGCATTTGTATTTGCTCAGTCAGTGCAGGCAGTGGGTTTGTTGCTGTTAGCTTATGTCTCTGGGCTGTTCACAGGAGTTCCTGCAAGTCAGGTTCCCAATTTAACTTACATTTCCCTGTTGCTGGTATTTCTATTGTTGTTTGTTCCTCCTCTGGTCTTGGGGGCGGGGGCGCTCTAAGTCAAAGGAGGTATGGATAGCTGCTGGGAGGGACATTGTATGGGAGGGGCTGGCGGGCAAAATGGCATGTGCCAGCTCCTGCCTCCCACAGGCTCACGGATCCCGTTGCCGGCTTGCGTCACACAGCGCCCGCTTCTTTGTTTCCTAGAGTCTGTGTAGTCTGCTCCTCCTTTTTCTGTCAAGAAGTTGCATTTGCTGCCATCCTGGTTCAATCTCTGTTGTGCAGTCGTTCGCCCAGTCCCTGCAGCGGTGCCCTGGAAATGTCCCACTGGAGCTTATGCTGATAGTCACACGGTCTGGTCGCTGTAGCTGGTGGGGGTTCCCTGCCTGCGTGGATGTGACATGGCACACCTGTTCACTGCCTATAGTTCTCAGTTCCAGGTCCCGGTTCCGCTGAGTCCACAGCCTGAGCGGGGACTGCAGACTGCTCAGGGTCCGCTTGGGCCTGCACGGAGTTCACAGCTCACAGGGGGCCTCTGTTTGTTGTCTCCTGTATTTTCCGAAGGCTCTCCAAGTCCTCTTCTGTTGTGGTTCAGCTTTCGCCCCTTTTTGTTGCTTTTTCCTTCTGTTAAGAAGCTGTTTTTTTTTTTTTTTTTAGCAAATTTGATTTGAAATCACAGCATCTGGGTAAAGGCATTTCACTCAGGCGCCATCTTGAGTCCATCTCGGAACAATATTTTCTATAAAGTAATAAATAAACTCTAGGGTGACCATTTTAAGATTTTTTTAACTGACATGTAAAAAAAAATCAATGAAAATGTTAAACTTATTCTTATCTCTTTTGAGAATATGATCCTTGGATCATATTATTCCTTCACAATCATTGCAGAAGATAAACTTGGGTAAAAGTATCCCAACCTATGATGTATTATAAATGGATAAATTATTAAGATAATTCCTAAGAAAATACAACCATGTACAACTTTTTAAACAAATGTGTATTTACTTGTGAAGATGAACTAAGGAGGGGAAAAGGGTATATAATATATAACATATATATGTTATATATATATAATATTAGTTAGATTATATATATATATATATTAGTTAGATATATATCTATCTTTATTTCTGAATCTAGAAACAAAAATATCCTTTGAATTACATTTAAAGTGTAAAAAGAATAATGTGATTCAGGACATAAATAAAGGAAAATTGCTTATGCCTGACCCTTGGGTCTTCTATGTATACTAGTACTTGTAAATTGGATAGCTTTATTCATACTAGAATCAAATAGAAGATATTTAGGGGCTTTCTTGTTTTAACCTAAACAATGTGGAGAGGTAGAAACTCAAATAAATTTCTTTTCATTGAAAGATTTGTATTTAAAAGTAAGGTAGCTGGTTTAAACACCTAGGATAAAACACACACAAACACATACACAATTGTGGAAAAGTTTTCACTAGGAAGTGCAATTTCCAATGAGATTTATTTTCCAAAAAGTTGAAAGGGTAGGTTCTTTATGTTTGTCCCCAAAAACTCAAATTCAGAGAAAGATAATTGAATTGAAAATGATGATTAGTTACTCCAAAGCATCATTGTGTCAAATCCTCACACACAAGTGATAAAGTTCAGGGTTTCCAACCATTAAACTACAATACTAGTCAATTTTGACTAGTTATAGATTGCTGTTGTTGGCTGGATAGCACTTTCTGCAGGAGCACTTTCTGCAGGAGTGAGTCTTCAAGATATGCAGAGCTGCTTTGTAATTGAAATAACTGTGGAATTTCATATTGAATGAGCCACTATGAAATCCTACAGTTTCAAAAATGTTTTTGGGGAAGAGCAATGACAGTATCATTAGGGAGAATACATATTAGTTGTTGTATCTGGTCTTTTGAAACAACATAGTTGTAGATTATTTTTCTCTTAGTGTGAAAAACAGGGTTTCCTTGTCAGAACTGTGATTAAGAGTTAAAGAAATACTTTTGGCTCCTTTGTCAAAAATCAGTTGACTGAAAGTCTGTGGGTCTGTTTCTGAGTCTTCTATTCTGCTCCATTGGTCTATGTATCTATTTTTGTGCCAATACCATGCTGTTTTTATTACTGTGGCTTTGTAGTAGAGTTTAAAGTCAGGTATTGTGATGCCTCCTGCATGATTTTTATTGCTAAGAACTACTT
>PVLC010020828.1:0-28756 GCA_004027655.1 Graphiurus murinus | reverse complement strand
GTGTTGTGTGTGTGTGTGTTACTGGGGATTGAACCCAGGGGCCTTCTAACTTTGAGCTACACTCCCAGCCTTTTTTTTTTTTTTTTTTTTTTGAAACAGAGTCTAAGTTGTGGAAGGTGTCACTAAGTTTCTGATCACTTGAACCTGTGATCCTCCTGTCTCAAGCCTCCCCAGTCCTGGGATCACAGGTGTGCATCATGGTGCCCGGCTTCCAAGTCGTTCTAAAATCGCAGATGAAAGAGGAAGGGAGAGGGAAGGTAGTGGGGACCAGGACAGAGAGCAGAAGGGAGGCAGGGGCTTCTGAGATGAGGAGTATTTTAAGACATGGAGGACAACCCAGGAGAGAGCAGGACCCAGGGTCCTTAAGGACATGCTGAATGTCACAGATCTGTAGGTGGCCCTCATCCCCTGGAACCAGGCTGGGCAAAAAAGGTCAATGAAGCAGGGCCTATCTGAGGCCCCGAGTCCCTTATCAGACTTCAGTATCTGAAAGGAGGGTAGCAATGGGTGGTTTGACCCTGCCTAGGGGCCTTCTGACCTTGGCTTGCTTATTTCTGAAATGACATCATCTATCAGTGACTTCTGCTGTGCCCAGTCATAATGGCCTTTTCCAGTCGATGTTTTGATTTTTCAGTCTTACTAATGGACAAGCCAGGCTGCCAACATTTCTAAAGAGGCCAGCTCAACTTCCCCTTAAAACCAGAACACCAGATAGATCAATTATCTGGCCGCTAGGAGTCATTATCATTAAAGTCATAGGCCTGCTTCTATGGAATAATATGAATTAGCACAATTCTAGAGCCATTTCCTCCCATTGGTTTTATAAAAACCTTCTCTGTGAATCATGATGAGGCCAGATTCTCTGCTCCTAATGATAATGAAAGAATGTGCTGAGTGGGGTCAACCCAGGACATGGTCTGGAAGCTTTCCTTGGTGCTGGAAGGTATTGGATCTTAGCCCAATCTGAAAAACTAAACAAACTCAAGCATATGTATTTTGTTCCTCCTCTTATGTCATTTCACAAAGATGAGCTTTGTGAAAGAGCTGGACATTACCTGGCCCAAGGAGGAGGGAGGGAGGGGTGGGGATACAGGCCCCACCCCCTTGTTCCTGTCTCAAGTCATCTTCCCAGGGTCCCCAGCCCAGCCACCCCCCACTCTGTAACCACTAGGATGGTAGCCCCAGGGCTGTCCCTAGAGATGACCATGGTGGGCGGTGGGCTGTAACCACTGGATGTTTGCTCTTGTGCAACAAGCCAGACGCCTCCCCTCCCTTCACAGCTCCTTCATGTGGTCACCCAGGCCTGTCAGTTCTCCCTTGCTTAACTCATGTCCATTTCTACTCTAACATCCACCACCCTGATTGAGGGCTTCATTATCTCTTCCTCAGGCCATCCTGGGAGCCTTTTCAAAGTCTTCTGTCATGCTGCTGTTAAAAGAACCTTGGGGGCTGGATGTGGTGGTGCACCTCTGTAATCCCAGTACTTGGGAGGCCGAGACAGGAGGATTGATTGCAGGATTGAGGCCAGCCTCAGCAATTTAGGAAGACCCTGTTTCTAAACAAACAAATACATAAATAAAATGGGCAAGGGGTGTAGCTTGGAGGCAGAATGCCCCTAAGTTCAATCCCTAGCACCACATATGCAAAAAAAGAACCTTGGGGAAGCAGAGCTATGACTATCACTTCTCTCCTTTCAGGGACTCCCCACCTCCTACTAAAGAATGACCAGATTCCTTACCATCCAACCAGATCTGGTCTCAAACTACTTATTCAAAATCATCACTAGGCCCTCCCTAAATTCTGCACCCCTTCTGATCCTGGCACAAGTATTCCGTGTCTTCTTGCTTCTGTCATTTCTTCCACCTGGAATCCTGTTCTCCCCCTCCGCAGCCCCTGAGCTCATAATCATCTTTTAAAGCAAAACTCCCCCTCAATCTGTGCTCCCATGGCCCCTGCACCAGCCACGGTGTGTTCTAATTGGAACCATCCTCAGACATCTCCATCTCTCAAGGCTTCTCAAGGATGGGGTCTTTGGCTCAGTTATTTCTGCTTCCCCTGTGTCTAGCTCACAGCTCAGTGCTTGGCATAGTGTGAACCCTTGCGGGCGTAATAAATGGCCGACCATCAAACAAATGAATAAAGAGTCAGCAAATGAAAGCTTTGTGATAGCCACGAAGTCGCACAACACCCGCCAGCACATGCAGCAGGCTCTCCCATCCCTCCAGACCATCGGTTCCACGAGGGCAGAGACCACCCTGTTGTGCTCCCTGCCACCTCCCCAGTTCTGCCAGCCCCATCGTAGTCAATGGCTAGTGATTCGATTCATGATCTCACTTGGAACTCACGGTAATCCTGTGAAGGAGAAATGACATATATTATTACCCCTTTTTTGTAATTGGACAGAGACCCCAGTAGGAATGGTTCCAGCTCATCTAGTTGGGGTGCTCTCCAAGGTCTGCTAAGCCTGAGGAAAGAGGGTCCCCGTGTTCTGTGTCAGTGCTTCCTAACTTGAATGTGCATTTCGTTACTTAAGATTTTTATTTTCAATGCAGATTCTAGTTCAATAAATAAGAGATGGGGCTTGAGAATCTGAATTTATTTTTTAATGGCTTTTCTTGGTGCGTTATCATCTTACATCATAATGTAAGTCATGTTGACATTGACATTCATGCACACAGCACTTGGTGCCCCGCTCCAAGATTCTGAATTTCTAATGAGCTCCTTGTTTCCCATAAGCACTAATATGCTTACAGATAATAAGCCTAATAGTTCCTGATAAACTCCAATAAACATAATAAGGTAATGCTGATCCTGCACCTACAAACCATTTTCTCCTGCCTGTAGCATTTAACATAGTGTTTTGTAAAGTCTACACATGAATGCATTTGAGCCCTGGTTCAAAATCAAGGGTTCTTTCTAGTTTGCACACTGTCTGCCAGTTTGGTGTCTATGAGCACAGGGTGTGTGCCCAGACAGTGCTGAGCAGGGAGGGGGACCTGAGACATCTGAGACCCTGAGACAGCCAACCACTCAGGAGTATGCAAGCATGAAGGTGATGGAGAGAGGGAGATGGGAAGACAACTTCCTCCATGTAAACCCAGGCTGGAGAGCAGTGTGACTTGCATCTGTGCGAGGAGTTTAGATCATGTTCCACCTAATGCCATTGAAAAGGTCTCAAGATGGCTTAAAATAAATCCATACAGGCAATGTAACTGGTAAGAACAGGACATTTAAAAAATCAGTGCAGAAACTCTGAAGACTAGTACTATGAAACTCTTTGAGGATTAATTAGCTCTTCCAACCCTTGCCCCAGAGAAATGAATCTATTCACCCACACAACAGTTTGCATATAATGTAAGCCCATTCAAAAGGATGGGTTAAGGACTCCCACCACAGGGAGTAAGGAGAGAAAACTGCCAGCAGGAGAGAAAAACTGGCTGAAGATGGCAATTGTATTTGGACACTCAGATCTGCTCTGAGATGAGTCATGGCAGCCAAGGGGTAAAGGAAGACAAGATGGATTGGAGGACTCTGCCTGTGTGATGAACATTAATCTTTCAGAAGAGAGAAATGTTTTCTATACCTAATTCACAGTATATTTCATGATAGGATGCTAGGTAGGAGGCGGTTGTTGCATAGTGGTTAAAATCATGGACTCAGGAAACCATCTCCTCGGGTTTAAGTGTAAAGTCTACCAGTTACAGACTGTAATCTCAGGTAACTTAACCCCTCTGTGCCTTGGCACCCCCATCTATCAAGTGGAGTTGTGGTGGAGAACCTGTTTCTCCATCTCTAAAGTGAGACTGTTGTGAGGATTAAATTAGTTATATGTAAAATGCTTAGGACAGTGCTTGAGACATTGTTAGCAGCAGCATGTGAGCATGAGGCATGATGGGAAGGCAGCCCAGAACGGTGGCATGAAGGTAATCAGATTGCCTGCCTGGATTCAAATTTGGCCCTCCCACTTACCAGCTTTGTTACCTCAGTCCAGTGTTCTAGGTTAGTGTCCCCCCAGAAGTTATGTCTACCTGTGACCTCAGAGTGTGACCTGACTTGGAAACAAGGTCTGTTTTTAGCCAAGAAAAAGTTGCAGCCAGGTGTGGTGGTGCTTGCTTGTAATCCCAGTACTTGGGAGGCTGAAACAGGAGGATTGCAGGTTCGCAGTCAGCCTTAGTAATTTAGTGAGGCCCTCAATAACATAGTGAGATCCTGTTTTAAAATAAAAAATAAAATAGGTCTGAGGGTGTTTCTCAGAGGTAGAATGCCCCTGTTCAATCCCCAGTACTACAAAAAAAAAGATGAGGTTACACTGGATTAGGGTGTGTTCCAAATCCAATGACTGTTGTCCATATAAGAAGAGTGGACACACACAGTGAAGAAGCCATGTGATGATGGAGTCAGAGATTGGAGTGATGGGGCCACAAGCCCAGGAGTGCCAGCGATCGCCAGCAGTCACCAAAAACTAGGAGACATGCATGGAACAGATTCTCCCTTCCCTCGACCCTCCCAGAAGAAACCAACCCTGCCAACACCTGGACTTCAGATTTCTGCCCTTCCAAACTATGACAGAATAAAGTTCTGTTGTATTCAGGTACCCAGTTCATGGTAATTTGTTATGGCAGCCCAAGAAAACTGACATGGTCAAGAGACTTCGCTCCTCTGTGCTGGCATTTCTCCATCTGTAAAATGGGGATAATAAATGTATCTACTTCCCAGAGTTATTATGATTGCATGACATGAGACACATAAAGAGCTAAGCACAGTGCCTCCTGTGCAGTAAGTACAGAATAGTGCTTGCTACAAAAAAAGTACAGTGGCATAAGGGTGACAGCCTCAAGGAGGGTGTGAACAGTATTCCCTTGTATGTCTTTACTAGCATGTGTTTACCAATGTCCTGTTGGTAAACTTTTATGACATTTCCTAGTTTGGGGCTTATATAAATTATAACCAGACAACCTATACACATATCTTTGTATGATACAGTGAGTAAACTAATAGGGTAAATTCCTAGAAATGGAGTTGCCGAGTCAAAGGGTGTATGCATTTGATAGATACAGCTTAAAAAGCCTTGAAAGAAGGAGGACCAACATATCCTCCTATTCTGTGGGAGAGTGCCGACCGTCCCTCGTGCCGTGAACACCAGCAAGTCTCAGGCTTCTTAATCTTGGTCAATCTGATAGGTACTAACACTTCATTTCCCAATTTGCTTTGATGTAGTTATGGGTGAGTTTTGTTGTATCTATTCATGTTTATTATCCATTTGTATTTCTTTTTATGTAAATCACCTCTTCCTTTCCTCTCCCCACATTTTTCTGGACTGTTCTACTTTTGCTGTTTGCTGCTGTAAGACCTCTTTGTCTAGCAAACAAATTAGCCTTTTGTTCAGTGCACAGCAGATAGATTTTTCCCCATTTGCCTGTTGCCATTGTCATGCTAATTTTTACGCTGGTTTTTCAGATAATAAAAACAAACAAAAAAGGTCTCTCTTAACACCTGCTATGGGACAAGATGATAAACTTTGTAAAACAAAGAATGAGAATAAGAGTGAGCGCCACATGTTTCTCTACGAGTTCACTTTTATTCTACCAATACTTTTGACTATGGCCATCGAGTCCAATAATAATGCTGTTCGTTCATTCATTCATTCATTCATTCATTCATTCATTCATCCAACAAACAGCAGCTGAGAGGTGCAGGGCTTTGTGTAGGCCTCCAGGTAGATAGAGATGCTTGCCCTCAAGTAGCTTTCAGTCTTAGGGGAGAGGAGGTACACAGAACTCTGACGGCCTCTCCTGTTTGTGCTGTGATGTATGACTCCTGGATTCCTCTTGAACTGGTGCAGAGGAAGATGAAATGGAAGAGGCCAAGGCTGGGGGGAACCAGGGACGGCCTGAACATAGGAAGTTGCAGAGAGGTGGGGAAGGAGCCAGAGTGGAGTGCAGAGTGGAGGTGCTTCCACCAGCCTTTCCTGCAACAACCTTGATGTTGACAGTGATACATGCGAAGACTCAGACACTACAATGACCCCAAGAGATGCAAAACGAAGACACGCACACACACGTGTGCGCACATGCACTTTTCTAATTTAAACTGGTTGACAAGGTTGGCTGACGTGTGGACCTCCGAGGCTCAATGTGCCCTGGGAGGGAGCTCGCAGCAGCTGCAAGAAAGGGACAGTCAAGTACTATGTTTAGTGTCCCTGCTGTTTTAGAAGGTGCTTTCCTGTATGACTAAGAGAATGAGCTCAGCCAGGAAAATAAAAGCAAGGCAAGCCAGAAGACAAGTCTTTGGATGATAGCTGAGCCTCCTCCCTTCATTACTCCCAGCACATCTTTAATAACAGAATCAGGCCTTGAAGGGCCTTAAATCTCCTCTCGCCAACTCCCCAACAACCACCAGCAGCAGAGGCGTGGGCCTCAGAGGGAGACCTCCTCAGGGCTGTGTCATCTCTGCTCACAGCCTGTGCTGACAGGTGCTCCCCACCTCTCCAGGCAGCCAGTGCATCCTTGGGCATTATTATTGTCAGACCAGACATCTATGCCTTGAATAAAAGTGAACTCGTAGAGAAACATGTGGCGCTCACTCTTATTCTCATTCTTTGTTTTACAAAGTGCTGACCAGACATCTATGCCTTGGTAATCTTAGTAAATCCGTATCTTCCGCCCTCTGGGAAACCACAGACCACTTCTGCCCCTTCTCCCCCAGTCAGCCCATTAGAGGGTTGGAGAGTGCAGCCAGGTTCTCAGCATCCTTCAGCTGTTCTACACATGACACCCTGCTCACCTTCTCTGGACTCAGTCCCCAGCACCAACCGAGGGAAGGCTCCACGTACAGAAGAGGTCAGCTTCATGGCCCGTGGGCACAGGAAATGTGCCAGCATCGTGAGTCACCAGGGAAACAGCGAGATGCCACTGCCCACCCACCAGAATGGCCGCACTGAAAAGCACCGACAGTATCAACTGTTGGCAAAGAGCAACTGGAATATGGTGGGCAGAGTATGCATGTGACACCACGCCAGGGATCTCTGCGTGCCGCATCTCCCTAACTTCATCATAAGCTTCCTAAGGGCTAGGGACTCTCTTTTTAATTTCTGTCTCTCCCACAAGGCCAGCATGCCCTGCACATAGTGGGTGTTATAGTTAGATATAAGATGTCCCCTAAGGAGCTTACTTATTAATGATTGGAGCTGATGTAATTGAGTCATGAGGGTTATAATCCCGGAAGTGGATAATTCATTGTAATGGACTCACCTGGCTGGTACCCAGCAGACTGGCGGGGTGTGGCTGCAGGAGGTGGATCCCTAGGGGTGCGGCCTGGGGGATTGTATATGGTTCTATGGTCTCTCTTGCTTCCGGGCCCCCATGATGTGAGCACAGCCCACATGCTCTCTCTCTCTCTCTCTCTCTCTCTCTCTCTCTCTCTCTCTCCACTTCCTGCCTCCAGGGCCTGAGATCACTCGTCCCCAGCCTCACATGGACTGAACCCAAAACCATCAGAAAATAAATCTTCTTTTCTCTAAGCTATGTGATGAATCTTTTAGGTTATAGCTGCAAGAATGCTGACCAGAACAGTTGGGGATCAATACATACTCACCCAGTGAGTTAGGTTGTGGAAACTGAGACCCAGAGAAGTGCAGCCACGGCCTCAAGGTCACACAGCCAATCTTCAACCCAAGTCAGGACATGTAACCAGGCCCCCTGACTCTTATCCCAGTGCTCCTTCTGCCATTGCACAATGGCCCCAGCTTCCTAGAGCCTGCAGGGCCTGCATATTGCAATGGGTTGAAAATTACTAGGGAGAAAAAGGACCATCACAGGTATGACAAGGCCTCCAGTCCTGGGGCCCTCAGGGCATGTATCCTGGGAGTACAGCTGGGAATGGGTTGCATACCCTGCTCTCGGAAGGTCCTACTACTTGGTCGGATGCTCTGCAATCACTGTCTTGAGTTTCTTAATAATTTAATCTTTGAACTGGAGTTTTTTAGTGAAGTCTAAGTGGACAGTAGAGCAGCCTTAGAACCTCTGCTCATCTGGGGCCGCATCTCCTGCTGCCTTGCCACCTCTTGCGGAGGTCTTGGACTCCAGCCCTCCTGATCCTAGACCCCCAGGTCGTCCCCTCTCCTGCCCAGCTGCCATTGGGGCCATCTTCACCCACCCCCACCTGACCATGCATTTAGCTAGAAATGCTACAGGGCAAGCCTCATGTCCCATCTTGACCCAGGTCCCCAGTGTCTTGGCCCAGAGGTGGCAATACCCTTGGGGATGTGCCCTTGTATTTCAACCTCTGGGCCAGGACACTAGGGACATGGATCAGGGGTGGAGGAAGGATTGTGTTGGGGCACTGGCCAGTGGGAAGAGGACACACCTGGATGGACTTCCCACCCCACAACAGGGCAGTGTGTGTCCATCCTGTCTCTGGCAGGAGAAGGACATTGGCAGCCAATGGCATCTCTCGCATGTGCTGGGTTGCAGCACTGGGACAACTGTGAAGATTGCAACATTAAATAATAAATAAAAAACACCCTGGCAGATCAAGAGAGATAGAGAGAAAAGAACAGCCTTGTATTTCAGTATCTTTAATGGCAAATTTCTCTAAATTTTGAGCAAAGGGCTTTATTTTGCACTGGGCCCCTCACATTCTGTAGGCAGTCCTACCTTGGAGGGTTTTCCAACAAGGCAAGCTGAGAAGCTGGGCCCCTTGGGGAAAGAGAGAAGGCATGGCATTTGGACCTTGGTGGCTGGAGCAACTTGGTCCTCTCATCGCATCCACCCTCTTTCTATCTTCTGCCTGGATCCCATCACAGGTGACAACAGAGACAGGGACACAAAACTGCAGGTCTAGAAGTGGGTTTTGTTTTTGTTTTTCTTTTTATAAGCTGTGAAGGTCTCTGCACATCAGAGAGTGGTTATAGGTCTCATTATCATGTTTTGCTTTATAACCTTGACCAAAACCCTAAACTTTGAGGCAGTAAGCTCTCCCAAACTTCCACTACCCACTCGCTTGCCCTTTCCACACCCCATCCAGTGCCAGCTGGCTTTCCTCACTTGCTGGTTGCTGGCCCAGGAGGATTGGCTTCTCCACTCAGGGTCTTTATTCCTTGCTGACGATTCAGTTTCACCTACAGTGTGATGTCAGATATGACTGTCCCACACCTGGGGCACAGAGAGGTGTGGGAGCTGTCTTGGGCAGCATTGCTCCCTTGGGGCCACCCATAGACTCTGTGCCCAGAGAGAGGCCGGGAGCCCGTGGGCGAGAAGCATGTTCTAAGGGTTTCCTAAGACTTTGAAGGCATGAGGAGAGAACATTCCAGGCTGCAGACCAGCATGGGCACAGCCTAGCCCTGGAATGTCAAGGATGCTCTGGGACAGGTGGTCAGTAGAGCCAGAGGGGAGGCCTGCAGGGGAATTGGAAGCCAGGAGGCCCGGGGGCAGGTCCAGATGGACTCACACTCTAGGTATGGAGTTTGCTCTGTGTCAGCATGAGGACCTGTTGGGGGCAGTTCGAGCTTTGGAGCAGCATGAGAATGATTATCACCAAGATCATTTGGAGGCTGAGTTGATGAGGTCAGGAAGGAAGGAGAATGAGGCAGTGGGCTGGGGCCATCGGAAGAACAGATCATAAAGGACAAGCGTGGCGAGAAGGCAGAGGAGTCCAGTCACACAGACACACGTGTACGATCCCGCTCCTGTGAGCCACGTAGAGTAGTCAGATTCACAGATGGCGGATGCCAGGGGGAGTGGGGCGTTATTGTTTAATGGGTACAGAGTTTCAATTGCTCCCTTGGGGCCACCCATAGATACTGCCCAGAGAGAGGCCAGGAGCCTGTGGGTGAGAAGCATTCTCTAAGGGTTTCCTAAGACTTTGAAGGCATGAGGAGAGATTCCAGAGGTGGCTGCTGGTGGTGTACAACAACAAGGTACTTCATGCTGCAGAACTATACACTTGAAAATGGTTAAGGACTGGAGTGTCACTCAGGGATAGAGGGTGTACTTACCAGGGCGAGGCCCTGGATTCACCCCCAGCACCAAATAATAATAATAGTAATAATAATAATAATCCTTATGTGATGTGTATTTTACCAAACTTCTAAAAGAAAATATAACAATGTTGGGGGATTGTCCAGCATGGGGATTGCTAGATGAAACTGGGGAGCCAGCAGTGGGGTTATAGGCTGACCCCCAGGTGTTTGGCCTAGGTGGCTGATGGGGTTGAGGTCCTGGAAGCCAGCTGAAGAGATGGTGGTGGTGACATGGGGACTGCCCACGTGGGGCCTGGGGGCCTCCAGGAAGAGGTACCCAGTGGGGAGCCAAGACTCAGGAGGGGACCCAGGCTGGAGAGAGACCATCTGAGAGTCATCACTGCCTCACTGCTGGTGACAGACCCCACACAGAAGATGAGAATCAGCCAGGGAGAAAGGGGCAGAGCGCAGGAGCAGAGCCTTGTCCAGGAGGGAAGCCAACACTTTGAGCTGCCAGGAGCAGGGACGCATTTGAGGTGACTCAGCACAGGGAGGGCGGCATGGGGAGACGCTAGACCTTGTAAGGATCATGGGGGCAGGGGTCCTGTGGGGATCTGACTTGAGCCATGGCTTCTCCTTCCCCCTCTTGAGTTGCATGAATTGTTCCTGTCACGGGATGCTCACTCCCTCAACACATCCCTCTCCATGTGGCCTCAGCTCACCTGCTCATCATGGTTACTCCAGCTTCTCCTGCCACTTGCCTCTGTCTCTTCTTATGTCCCAGGTGAACACTGTTAGGGGTCAAACTGCACCCATTCCCAAAGATGTACCTGTGAACCTGACCTTATTTGGAAATGGGGTGTTACAGAGGATCAGGTTAAGATGAGGTCATTGAGGTATCCATTATGCAGCATGACTCCTGTCCTTATAAAAGGGGGAAATTCAGACACAAACACCTACAGGGGCAGCCGGGCATAATGGCACAGGCCTGTAATCCCAGTACTTGGGAGGCTGAGACAGGAGGATTGCAGGTTTAAGGCCAGCCTCAGCAATTTAGGGAAACTCTATTTCAAAATAAAATAGGGCTGGGGAGTGTAGCTTAGAGGTAGAACACCCCTGGGTTCAATCTCCAGTAACTAACACACACACACACACACACACACACACACACACACACACACACACGGAAATAGATATAAGACACAGGGAAAACCGACTACCAGCCAAGATCACCTGCAGCTACCAGAGCCAGGAGCAAGGCCTGGAGCAGATGGAGCTCCCTTCCCTGTCCACACCACCTTGAGTTCCAAGACTGAGAGCCACTACATTTCTGACACTTAAGCCACTCAGCTTGAGGGACTTTGTTCAGGTGGCCCAGGGAAACTAACACAAATACTAAAGGCAGAGCTCATCTGCTCAACTCCCATCCTTTTCCTCCTTTTCTCCACTTCTGCTTCCTCCTCTTTTTTTTTTTTTTTTTTTTGTACTCGGACACCTTATAAGTCATTGACCAGCCAATCACTCAGCTTCTCTTGAGCCAGCCACCCAGTCTGTCCAATCAGCTGAGGGCAGAGGAGTATCATGTGATATAAAGTATGGTGTCCCTTGAAGGGAAGGCAGTAGAGACAGCTCTCTATGGAGGGACAGGAACATTGCAAGTGCTCTTATATCCCTGAAGCTAAGGAGAGGTAGACAGAACTGTCCTGGGATGCAGGATTTAGCAATGACATAAAATCCCTAGACCTGACATGTCTTCCAAAAGATTCAAATACACAGAGAGATGGTGTACAAGGGATCAATTTTGAAAATGCACCTTTCGTAATCTCAGTACTTGAGAGGCTGAGATAGGAGGATTGCAGGTTCGAAGTCAACCTCGGCAATTTAGTGAGACCCTCAGCAACATAGTGAGGCCCTCTGCAACTTAGTGAGACCTTGTTTCAAAATAAAAGAATAAAATGGGGGTGTAGCTGAGAGGTAGAAGGCCCCTGGGTTAAATCCCCAGTACCAAAAGAAAAAAAAAAAAAAGATTCCCTGTAGTTGACATGTCTTCCAAAAGGGAGGGGCAAATACATGGGGAAATGGTGTACAAGGGATCGATTTTGAAAACACACCTTTCTTTGCCCATTTTCTTTTTTTTTTTTTTTTTTGCGGTACTGGGGATTGAACTCAGGGGTGTTCTACCTCCGAGCTATACCCCCAGCCCTATTTTTTTTTTTTATTCTTTATTTTGAAACCGAGTCTCACTAAGTTGCGGAGTGCCTCACTAGGTAGCTGAGGCTGGCCGCGAACCCGGATCCTCTGGTCTCAGCCTCCCGAATGCTGGGATTACAAGCGTGTGCCACCACGCCCGGCTTCTTTGCCCATTTTCAATATTTTCCCTGACTGAAATAAGAAGATAGAATAATCGGAAAATATTCATTTGAACTTGTGACTCAGTTCTTCCTGAACTCGGGGAAGGGCAGCCCATAAATCAAGATATGGCCGCTAAGTGACTCTTCCCAAGTGTCCAAGTGTTCCAGTACTAGAGGAGCCACTGGCAGAAGTGACCAGCCCCACCTCCTGTGAAAGCTGTGAAAGAGTATCTGTACTCCAGAACCCCCACCCTCACCCCCTGCCTTCATCTCTGCAGCTTCCTTGATGGATGGCCTCAGCCCTTGACCCATTAATTTTTATTGTCCAACTCGCCAAGTTTTATTGCCTGGCACAACTTGTAAATTCTACATTTTATATTTAGCAAAGGCTTAAGGCTTCTTCCCTGGAGAAGGGTAGGCTGGATGGCCCGTAAGTGGAAGATAGACACCAGATTTGGAAGACTTAAGTGTGCGATTTTGATTTTACATTTATCTGACTGTCCTTGTCTGTTTCTCACCAGCTCTTACTCAGGACTTGGTTTCTGAGGTGGGTGACAGAAAGGCTGTTCAGGCTCAGGAGGGCCATGCCAGGAGCCCCTGCAGCTTCAGCACATTCCCCTCCCCCGTGACTTCCAGCCCCCCTCCAGGCCTGGTCCAGTGGTTCCACAATGGTTCCATGTTAAAGATGGGTAAATAGAAGGTTCTGAGGACACCAGACCAGAACCCAGGGGTGTGCATCCCCTGTTACTCAAATGTCACCTCTGGGCCAGGCCTGTGACATGAGGACAAATAAGACATAGGTCCTACCTGAGGAACCCAGTGATAGTGTGGTGGGGTAGAGAGGTAGCTTCTGCAGGGAAGCAGACTCTTTACAATCACTGGCCCTTGTGATCCTGCATGGACTGTTCACCAGCCCTAGGCTCTGCCCCGATCTGCATGTTGAAACTTAGCCTGTGCTCTATCCCTGACACATCCTATGGGACCAGTACTGTTGCTCTCACACCATGCAGATGGAGAAACCAGTCCAGTGATTTTCAACTTTTTATTTGGGTCACACAAAAGAGAAATCTTATATGGAATCCCAAATGAACACATCAGGTAAAATCAGAGGTGAGCCCTCTCAGCTTTAACCCCCTGCAGGGGTCTGGAGCCCCTTTCTCAGAGATGTCCTCCAAGCACAGTTTAAAAACTTCCCATGCAGCCTAGCATGGTGGTACAAGCCTGTAATCCCAATACTTGGGAGGCTGAGACAGGAGGACTGCAGGTTTGAAGTCAGCCTTAGCAATTTAACAAGACCCGCAGGAACTTGGTGAGACCCTGTTTCAAAATAAAAATAAAATAGGACTGGGGGTGTAGCTTGGAGATAGATTGCCCCTGGGGACAGCCAGTAGTATCAAATAAATAAATAAATAAGTAAATAAAATAAATAAATCAATCCCAAAAGCAAAAAAAAAAAAACAACCCTCAAAACTACCCATGTGATCCAATTCTATCATTTTACAGAGGAGCAAATGGAGGCCCAGAGGAGAGAAAGAACTTAGTGAGGGTCACCCGGGGAGTTAGCATCACAGCTAGCACTCCAACCAAAGTCCTGGGTATCTGAAGCCTGTGCTCCATCCCTGACACCTTTTATTAGGAAACAGAGGCTTTGTATTAACAGCTCTAAAATGCAATCCCTTCCAAGCCATATTTTAAGACTGAGCTTACAGTGAACTATTAACATGCTGCTTTCTCCTCCCTCCTGCCCCCTCTCCTCTCCATGTCCGGTTCCCCAGGGCACCAACCAAAGGAGGAGAGTCCTGCTTTGTAGAACCCATCACTGTGAGCCAGCTGGATGAGTGTGGCTTGAAGTCGACAGCTTCATAGTTTACCTTGGGAGTTCTCAGTTCTCGGCTTATTTAATGTAATACCTCATCACTCTGCAATATTCACAGAATACTTTCCATTAGAAGGGGCTTTTTAAATCCCACAAAACAGGAATTTTGAAATCAACTGCACCTTGGGATGCATAAGTGCCATATTAACTTTCCCGGGTGTGATAAGAGGGACTTCTTCAGGAAATCTGATGGTTGCACCCCTTGGAGTGGCACTTCTGGGGGTGGCCTGCTGCCCAGCCTCACATCCCTCCTTCAGCTGACTCCACAGTTACCATCTACTTCTCTCTTCTGGCTCTTTCCCCAGCTCCTCTGCCCACACTGGTTTGATGAGGATTTCTGTCTCCTGGTTTCCCTGTCCTAGCTCATCCATTCTCCAAGGTCCATTTATGATTCTTTTTCTAAGATTTTCCTGAAAATCATCTAGAAAATGAGTCTCCTGGCAAAAATAACAAACATGGGAAAATCCAGGGTTCCAAAGCTGCCTGACTTCTCCAGAGCTGTAGCCTGGCTGGTCCTGTCCCTATGACATCTCTTCTTGTGTGGTTCTGAGTGGCTCCCTGGTATGACCCAGAGGAGATTCTAAGGCTATGTTTTTCAAACTTTGTTTCATGAGATCCCAAATTCAGAAGCAGTTTCTAAGAGACATGGTGTCACATCCAAAGGATTAGGGGATTCTGCTTGCAACATATTCCTCTTGAAAACATCCACTAAATAGTAGCATAGCAAACTTTTGAGAAGTCCTGCCGTCCAGAGTCCTATGGAACTTGATGCAACCTAAAACCTGCTCTAGCACCAGTCCATTTTCTGTTGTTAGAACAAAGTACTTGAAGCTGAGTACTTTATGGAAAAGTTTATTTTGCTCATACTTTTGGAGGCTGACAATCTAAAGTCAGGCAGCCCCATCTGTTCAGCCCCTGGGAGGGCCCTCCTGGCTCTATCCCAACATGGCACATGGCATCATGGCAAACAGGAAGCCAGCGAGCAGGGGAGGGACCATTTTTATAACAACTTCCTCTGGTGAGAACTAACTCATCCCACAAGACTAGCATTAATTCCTCCAGAGGGCAGCACCTCCAATTATCTAATAACCTCCCACCAGGCCCTGTCTCTTAAAGGTGCCACCACCTCAACACCACCGCGTTGGGGACAAAGCTTCCAGCACCAGTACATTTGGGGAACAAACCATATCTAAACCACCAAAAACACATCCTTTGCAGCTGAAGAGATGCTAGTTTGGAGGCCACCCTGCACAGTGACTTGGTTCTGGAAGCCTCTGAGCCCTTCATTAGGGCCCTGGTTGGTCTTAGGATGAAGATCATAGCTTGCCACCCCTCCCCCTAGCTTCAAATAAGAAAATCCAAATTAGGTTGTTCTCTGAGGGCCTTGAGGACAGTTTTTCATCTATACCAGAGCATTGTTAGCTGATCATGCTTTCTTTGGAAGTAAATGGAAATGAATCAACGGGGACCCATTTATGGTCTGAATGGTGCATTCTTGGGGTCTGGTCAAAGGAAGACGTCAGACCAAGCTGAGCCATTTTAAGGATGGTACTGGGGTTTTTGTATTTGGGGATGAAGTCCTCCTTATCAAACCAGCTGTCACATATTCAGATTTCTCCTACAAATGTGCCCACACACAGACTGACACTAATAAAATGTGTTTTCTCCTTTCTGAAGTGGAGACCTTTTCTGTTTAGTGAACTCTGCTTTTAATTTATTTTGGGTTACTTTAATTGTTGTGAATTAACAACTAATTCTAGGTTTCAGATTGATTGGTTGGTTGTCTTTTCTTAGTTTTCATTTCTCTTTGCTATGGGAAATTTTCTTAGTCATTTCGCAGATGAACCATAGATTTTGTTTATTTGTTTTCTCACATGGAGAAAAAAAAAACTGCTATAAAGATGGTGTTACCAATTATGTAAGTGTGCCAGGGCTGCTGTATCAAAGTGCCACACACGGAGGGGCAGAAACAACAAAGACATGTTGTCTCTCGGTTTGGAGGTGGGAAGCCCAAGGCCTGTGAGGAGGGATGGGTTCGAGGCTTCCCCCTGGCCTGGCAGTTTGCTGGCAGCCTGGCATTCTGCAACTTGTAGAAACATCATCCTGATCTCCAGCTGCCCCGTCACACAGTGTTCTCCTTGTGTGCGTGCCCGTGTCCACATTCCCCCTCTCTCTGAGGACACCAGTCATGTTAGGTTAGGGGCCCATCCTACTCGTATGACCTCGTCTAAACTTAATCATATTTGTGATGACCCTGTAAGCCAGGTCACATTTCCAAGTAAGGTCCCATTCTTCCTTCTAATGTGCTATTGGGTGACTTCAACACGTGGATTTGGCGGGGACGCAACGTGACCCACTGCATCGATTCTGTGTACAGGACTACACTCTGCAGTATTCAAGACTTTCCTGAGCTGCACCTCTCCCACCTGCCCATCAGCTTCAGAAAGGAAGACTGATGGCTCAGCTCAGGTAGGTAGAAGGACAGGTGGGAACAGAGTCCCACACAGAAATAACAGGTCACATTTTCTTAGAGAAAAGCCTGGAACCTCCTCAGGCCGACTGATTGATCAACAGAGACAGGTAGAGAACTGAGTTCATTTCAGAGAGAAATTTCTGCTTGGTGCACAGCCCTGGACTGGGTCTGTGAGGCAGGGAGCAGCACACCAGCCCCCACCCAGGAGGAAGCAGCAGCTGCTTAGAGAGGTGTGGACCCAGTGCTCCCCCACAATGCACCTGGGTTCATGAAAGGTGTCCCAGGCTTGTGAGCTGGGCTTGTCATGGTATCAGACAACTGTAGTCAAGCTGGAGAATAGAAAGGTGTGAGTCCCCGTTGTCCCCTCAGGTTAGATAGGCTGTGTGGTGTAGAGGGGAGCACTTGTGGGCTGATGTCAGGAGTCCTGAGTGGAGACCTATACCATCTCTCAGTTTCTTCATTGATAAAGTGGTTCTAATTAAAAGACCCAACTTACAGGATGTGTCATGAGGCTGGAAAGAGTTAACAGGTATGGAAAGGTCGTGGTTATGGAAAGTAGCCGACGCAGGGTCTAAACACAGGTGTTGGGTATCATGTGTGAAACAGGAACTGAGCAGGAGCCTTCTTCAGCAAGACAGAGCAGCCCGGGGGGTGCAGGTGTAGACCCTGGTCTCCTCTGGTCCCTGTGAGCAAATCACTCTTCCCTCTGTACCAGCTCCCTTGAGAGGGAAATGAAGGGTTTGGGCTAGACAGTGCCCTTCCAGCCACAGCATCTGGTGATTCTATGAAAAATGCCCCACAATGCAATGGCTAGAGCAACACAGGCTTGGAAAGTCACTGGAAGTTCAAACTGTGGACCTGCCAGTTCTCAGTAGAATGACTTGAGCAAGTCACTTGACCTCTCTAAGCCCAATGTCTCCATCTGTAAAATGGGATAATGGTAAATACCTAGCTCATAGGTTAAATTTGAAAATGCTTGTGGCTTGTTTAACACATGGCTTGGCATGTGGTATTAATAGTCAGCTATTTCTGTTTAGACTATGGTTCATCCGGATTGAATGCAATGTTATAGAAGGGCCTGTATGCACTGGCTGTTCAGTTAGCCATTGACAACCTGCTCCCTTGAAAGGCAGTTCTGGCAGAATTGCCAGCCTCCATGATTCCCACTGGGGCCTTGGGTGGAGGTGGAGAGTTGTCCAGAGAAGCACTTGAACTACTTGAAGAATAAAATTGTTTTCCAGCACTCATAAGCCACTTAAATCACCCATTCACTCTTAATCAATAGCCACGTCCATTACAACCAAAGCAACCCATTCACTCACATGCCCCCTGGACTTCTACCTGGTTCACCTTTTTAGAGAATTAGTGTAACTTCATGCAGAACTCCACTATAATAATGATTATCCTGGCGACTCATAAGACATGCCAAGCTATCTTGTGAATGGCAAGCGTCCTTTTGCTTGTGGACAAACCCAAAGAGGGTCCTTTTTTTTTTTTTTTTTTTTTTTTTTTTTTTTTTTTTTTTTTTTTTTTTTTTGCGGTACTGGGGATTGAGCCCAGGGGCATTCTACCTCCGAGCTATACCCCCAGCCCTATTTTTTATTCTTTATTTTGAAACAGGGTCTCACTAAGTTGCGGAGTGCCTCACTAAGTAGCGAGGCTGGCCTCGAATCCGGATCCTCCAGTCTCAGCCTCCCAAATGCTGGGATTACAAGCGTGCACCACCACGCCCGGCTCAAAGAGGGTCTTTCTAAGATGTTTCTCTTTCTGCTAGGTCATAGATCAGCACAGAAACTCAGAAGACAAAGTCCTTCCATCATGTCCTACAGACGAGAGCTAGAGAAATACCGCGACCTGGATGAGGATGAGATCCTGGGAGCCCTCACGGAGGAAGAGCTCCGGACGCTGGAAAACGAGCTGGATGAGCTAGACCCTGACGTGAGTGGGGGAGAGCTAAGAGGGAGCTGGCTGTCCCAGGTGCAGGGGTCACACCACTACCTCTGGGCACGGCCATTCCTGTGCTTCCTGAAGCTGCCACTGCCCTCTTCCCCACAAGGCAGTGGCATTGGAATGGTGTTGCCTCTGCAGAGGTTTTTGTTTTGTTTTGTTTTTAAGTGTTGTTAGAGTTCTCCAGAAAAACATAACCAATAGTCTATATATAGATACAGATATAGACAGAGATAGAGAAAGGTTTATTCTGAGCATTGGCTCACATGGTTTTGGAGCCTGACAAGTCCCAAGATCTGCAGCTGGAGACCTGGAGAGCCAATAGGGTGCTCTAGTCTAAATACTGGTTCACTGAAAAAAAGCAACATCCCAACTCAGTTTGTCAAGAGGAAATCTTCCCCATCCTGGGAGGATTGGCTTTTTTGTTGTTCAGGCTTTCATCAGATGGGATGGGGCCCACCCATGTAATAGACTTAACTCAATCTACAGATTCAAATGTTAATCTCGTCCAGAAATACTCTCACAGATACAACCAGAATAACATTTGACCAAATGTCTGGGCACCTGCGACCTAGTCAGGTTGACTCATAGAATGAACCATCACAAGTCCACGTGGCAACTGAATGCATCTCTTCAAACTGTAGTTGATCTCCAAATAAAGACAATAACATGTATTGGGCTGGGACGTAGGCTAGAGAAGAATTCCATGACAAGAGTAGAACTCAGGCAGGCTTATTTGGGGGAGAAACAGAATTACACATTCAAAGAATGTGAACCAGCTCAGGAGAGGGATCAGTAGACAAGCAAAGGTTGACAGAAGTGCTGGCTGGGCAGTCAGAAGCTGGCCCCTGGCCCCCTTGAGGGGTGTGGGCTTTCTTTTTTAGGAAACTTTGAAAAGGTCGACTATGGAGAGGAGGCAACACTGGGGGCTTCTCAAGCAGGGCAGGCTCCTTGGGAATCTTCAAAGTCTGATATGGTGAGTTTTCAAAGTCTTCAAAGACACTCTCAGAGGAACTTTGAAGGGGAGGGGTGTGCTCCCTCCCACTGCAAGCTGTGTGTGGCCCCGGGCAAGCTGCTGGTCCAGGGGCACCAGGGCTTCCCAACTTGGAGGCAGGACAAGGTGTAATCATGCAGGCTTTAGATAGTTTTAGATTTAAAGCTACTGCCATTTGTCTTTCCTTTTGCCTCTTTTTTTTTTTTTTTTTTTTAATCTCATCTCTCCTTTAATTGGCCGCGATCCCTTTTCCCATGCCTTCGAAAGACACCACAACAAGGTCATAATTCTTCCTAATGTGATACAACCATCCTGTGTATGACAGAAAACACACCAACCCATTCCCTAGGAGGGGAGGTAAAATCCTTGAGTGGTGTTTACTCTTCTCCTTGGTACCCTATAACTTAAACACTTTGATAAAAAACTTAACAGTGCTTAAATTCTATGATAAAAAGTCAGTTTGGCTCATGTTACATGGTTAGGGAATAAGAAGGGGAAAAATCAAAGATGTTTGCTGTACACACATTCTCAAAGCAAAGAGGAAATATTTATGACAATTACAGTCCTTGTGTCTATAACTGGTCAGATGGAGGTAGCTGGTATTTATAACTACCTTCTTCCACTACCATTCTGTATCTCATTTGCTCTTAGCAAGTGTTTCTGCTGGTTGTTCTTACCCAGCAGGGTGACCAAACCTTCATTCCTGAAGGGTCTGAGGCATTCATAGTCCTTCTGGATTGTAGTTTTTCATCAACTTCAATCACAGGGCAGGTTAATACTAAGAACCATACTAAGTCCTAAGGGGGCTCCTATACTCCAGACACACTCTTCCTTCCCTCTACTGCAGAGTCATAGTCAATTTCCCCTCAGTAGTCAGGATCAGTTGCCCCAGCCCACGCTGGGACTCCCTTTTCTGCCCGTCGATTGAGGTATGAGTAGCCCAGGTAGCCAGGTGGCTTTAACTTCCTATTCAATGGAATCGCCTGCCTCCAGTGAGAGAAAGCATTCTTTCCTTTGCAATAGCACTTCTAGACAAGCAGAGCATAAGGACAAGGGAACATGGAACAAAAGTCTTGCTGGGGGCCACAGAGTAATGATAAGGGCTGGCACTCATCATTTCCAACCTTGATTCCTAGACCTGTGAATCCTGGCTATGGCCATGTACGGCCCTTGGTTCAGAGCATACTCAGCCTTCAGGAGAACCTGGCCCAGCCCTTCAGGAGACTTGTACTGAGTATTCCAAAGGCCATTCCGCTGTTCTGTCAAGCCCGTTGCTTTTGGATGGTGGGAACATGCATCACGGGATGAATTAGCTAAGATTTATTTCTATAAAGGACTAGACGAATCCCTGTCACTTGTTTGATGTTGACATATTTGAGAAGTGTGTTTAATGCTCAGAGTTTGCTCCTGCAGTCAGGATGCCCAGGATCAGGAGGTGGAGGGCTCCTTGGTTGTGTGCTGCTTGACAAGCCATGCTGGAGCTATAAGCAGAACCAGGGGAGGGATTTCTAGTAGCTTACTAGACAGGATCTCCATCCTATAACCATATCCCGGGTACCCAGGTCCATGCCCAGCACAGAGAAGGTAAATAATGAATGCTACTGAATTACTGCATTTCCATTTTGTGTATTTTTAACTAAAGATGATTTTTCATGCCTTTGAAAAAAAAATCATTGCTCAACTTTGGCTTAACAGTGATCTGTAAGGAAAGTACTTCAATACCATTTCACTAGCCCACAAGTAGTTGCTGCTGAAATGCATGAGTAGAGCTTGGATGTCCCACTTCCAGACCTGGTCCTGTCTCTGGCACCCATGAGACACTGAGCTAGCTGTTCTCCTTCCCTAGGCCCCGGTTTCCTGTCCACAGTGAGCTGGAGCAGGTTGGTCCCTTTCAGGTCTAAGCTTCCATGAGATTATAACTTGGTCTTATCTCCAATCTTGATGAAGTGCCATCTTTCCAGATAACCCAGAACACTCGTCTAGGGTCTGGTTCCCAGACCCCATGCAATGACAGATCCTTCCAGCAGTTTGTCCTGGTCCTGTTATTCATGTCTTCCCCCTGCACAGGCACAGGGAGACCGTGCCCTTGGTGAGGCTGCTCAAGCTGGTGAGAAGTGGAGATCCTGGGGCCCTCCTTCTCTCCTGCCTCATCTCCTTCCAGTAGGCTGCATGTCAGTGAAAACAAGCTATGGAGGTCAGGAATAATCAAACATTTGTTTTGTTCCTGCAAAATTATTCTGGTCTACTTCTATCCTAGATCACTGCGGCTAGAATTAATCCCAGTACTTGAGAAGCCAAGACAGGAAGATTGCAGGTTTAAGGTCAGCCTCAGCAACTGAGTAAGACCCTGTTTCAAAATAAAAAGGGCTGAGGGTATAAATCAGAGGTAGGATGCCTCTGGGTTCAATCCCCAGTACAAAAAAAAAACGTGAAAATGAACAGGGCATGTGGCTTCTCATAGTTAACTCAATAAACATGACTCAGTTACCTGCCCAGCCCCAGGCTCTGTGTTGGGTACCCACAGGGCAGCCTGGCAGTATCCTGCCCTCCAGGAACTTGGGATGGTAGGGAAGTGGGTGTGATAAACCCCCTCCTAACTGGAGCTGACAGGAGCTCAGAAAAGATCACTTCTTACTGATGGGAAGCTCCACAGAGCTGGCAATACTATAACTGGGCTCTGGATTTTCCTAAATCAAGAATAAGAACAAAGATGCCACACCTGTAATCATAGTACTTGGGGAGGCTGACACAGGAAGATTGCAGGTTCAAGACAAGCCTCAGGGAGTTAGCGAGGCCCTCAGCAACTTAAAGACACTCTACTTCAAAATTAAAAAAATAAAGTGGTGCTGGAGGTGTAGCTCAGAGGTAGAGTGCCTCGGGGTTCAATTCTTAGTAACACACACACACACACACACACACACACACACACACACACACACGATTCCCTCAGGTGGAAGGCATCCTGTGCAGGCTGAGAGGGAAGGTTTAATCCTGGTGATTTCTGTGGAAGGCTAGAAGGGATTTAGGGCTAGCTATCAGAGTGGGGTGGCAAGGCAGACAAGAGCCGTCATTTCTCAGTGGCCTGGGGAGCCCTCAAGGTAGTGACTTGGTGTGGGCTTGGTGGGTTTCGGGAGCGAATCCTGGCACAGAGGGACTGGAAGGGGTGCTGGGGACACAGGGAGAGGGAAGGGGCTCAGGGCAGGGGCAAGACCTTTTCCTGAAGACGAGGAAAGACCTGCCCCTTTGCCCTGCTGGTGGTGTCCTGAGCCATTGGATGGAGTTGAGGTTAGATGAGGTTGTGGCTGCAAATAGGTCAGGCGATGACAAGGGTCAGAGCCGGCGTCAGCCCAGGACTGAAGGGGGGCGGGGGGGGGGAGCCTTCTCATAACTGAGACTGAAGCCCCTGAGGCCCAGCTGGACACCGTTCTGCCCCTGGCCTGGCAAAGAGCCCCCGTGGGGCCCACCCCAAATATCAGGCTGTGGGGCCTCAGATTCCCAGGGCCTCTGCCCCTCACAAGGCAGCTTTGCTGAGCAGGTAATGGGAAGAGGCCGCTCTGCTTGTGCTAACGGAGGGATAGGCACGAGAGGCTCAGATTGCTGACCAACCTGCCCAGAGTCACAGGACGGACACTGAGGGTCAGGTTGCAAGCAGACTCCAAAATGTGTGCGTGCCAGCCCGCCCTGGCTCTAGCAGGGAGAAGCGATTGTGCAGATGGACCAGGGAGTAGGCTGGGCCATCTGAGACCGGGGTTCTCAGTGACTGGGGTTTCAAAAATGACATTTTCAAAGATCTCTTTCTCTCTCAGTTCAAGGAAAAGAAAACAGAAACCAGAGGACTGAAGGTAGCTTAGGCCAGTGGGCCTTTTGTCCAAGTCACACAATGGGCCTCTTCACTGAGATCTCTGTTACCTGATTTGCAAGACAGAGTGTGGATTTTGAAAGGCCAGTGGGGCCCCCTTCTTTTTGAGAGCACAACACCCCAGCTCCAGTTTCACCCTGCCTTGCAGGCTCTGAAATCACAGCGGTGGGAGGAGCCAGAAGTAGGCAGACAAGGGGCGGTGGCTGGCAGGGGTCCAGCTCCCCACTACAGAGCAAGAACCCAGAGAGGGGAAGGAACTTGCCCCAGATCAGAGCCATCCAAACAGAACCAGAGCAGAGCCAGGGGCCCTGGCACCCAGGCCACGGCCCTCCTATGCACCCCACACTCCTTCCTCCTGCATTTATCTTTGTGCCACAAGCACTGGCGTGGCACTGGCCCTGAGCGGGTGCTGTTCTGAGCACTTTGAAGCCAGAACTCACTCAATCACCATCCTGACCCTCTGCGGCATGCACTAGGCATCCCCACTTCACAGATGGGGATGCTGAGAGGCGGAAGAACTTGTCCAGGGTCCCACAACTTGGCAGGAGCAGACCCACAACATGGCTCTCAAGTTCGCTTGAGGTGCTCTACGGCTTCGTGGGAGTCTCCAGCAAGATAGCTTACACCACAGGTGTGCTCAGGTTTTGTGGTTCCAGAGGGTACTGTATGCAAAACCATCCCTTTTCTTCCTGGAAAGAGCCTGGGCCACAGAAGTCCCTGTCCTGATCCTGTCTGTATTGGGACTTAGGCATGTACTTTCCTTTCCTTTCATTTTATTTTATTTTTTTTCTCTTGTTGTACTAGGGTTTGGTACCCAGGGGCTTCTACTACTGAGCTGCACCCTCAGATCTTTTTATTTTTTTTTTTTTTCCTAAAACAAGGTCTTGCTAAGTTGCAGAGGCTGGCCCCGAACTTGCATTCCCCCTGTCTCAGCCTCCAAAGTGCTGGGATTACAGGTGTGTGCCACCATGTCCGGCTGTGCTTTTCCCTCAGTTCCTCTGGCTATAAAATGGATACAGTTGGTCTAGAAGGCCTCAGACGCTCCCTCGGGCTCTAGCCAGGCATGATTTCCCCAGCCGTTCCTGGCTGTCTCATTACCTGAACTCAGCAAACACTTCAGAGGGTGACGTTGTTGGTTATGCAATTGTTAAGCCTCAGTGTCATGTGACAGAGTGGAGTACGAGAAACTGGAAAGCAGCTCTGTTTGCAGCAGAGGATTCCAAACTTGTGCAAGTTAAAAAAAAAAAAGAAAGAAAGAAAACAACTCCCTAAAACTTACTATCTTTCCCTCTGGAAAAACTCGAGCTTATCATGAGATTGTTGCACTGGACTCCCGCGGGAAAGGAATGCTTCATGTGCTAAAAGTATCCTCTGTTGACTGATCCCCAGAGGCTCTGCCCTTTCTCTGTCTCTGGAGTTAAGTGGACGCTGCTCTTAAGCTCAGCCAACTCCTCCCTTCAGATCGCCTTTATCCTGGGCAGGAAAGAAAATGGGCAGCACAGAGAAATTCAGGAAGGGCGAGTCACTCAGTGACTGGTGCAAGGAATGTGTACAGGTTCTTATGTAATTAGATCCTTAACATTTATTGTATAAAGGCCACTCGGATGAGCTCATTTGGTCTTCTGGGAGGGTTCAGTGTTCAGCCCCATTTTAAAGGTGGGGGCTGGGCATGGTGGTACACACACGTAATACTGGTACTTGGGAGGCTGAGACAGGAGGAATGCAGATTCGAGGCCAGCCTCAGCAACTTAGTGAGACTCTGTTTCAAAATGGAAAATAAAAAGGGCTGGGGCTATAGCTTGGAGGTAGATCTCCGTGGGTTAGATCTCCAGTACCATAAAACAAAATGAATTAAATTAAATGTGTGGAAACTTGGGCTTAAAGAAAGGAAAAAAAATCTGCCTAGGATACAACCTGCGTGCTGCTGGGATTCCAACCTAGACAGTTGTGGCCCACTACCCTGTCCTATTAACCACCTCACCCTATGAGTGTGGTTGGAACCTAGTCCCCAGAAGGGAGCCAGGAGAACAGACTGGGTAATCACCAGCAAATTGTTTGTTTGGTTCTTTTTTCAATTTGATTTCCTTTGGAGTTGTTATGTGATTTTCATCATAAATACGTGTGTGTGTGTGTGTGTGTGTGTGTGTGTGTGTGTGAGAGAGAGAGAGAGAGAGAGAGAGAGAGAGAGAGAGAGAGAGAGAGAGAGAGACTGGGGATTGAACCCAGGAACATTCTACTTCTGAGCCACACTCTCAACCCTATTTATTTATTTATTTATTTATTTATTTATTCATTCATTCATTCATTCATTCATTCATTCTGAGGATTTAACCCAGGGGTGTTCTACCTCCAGGCTACATCCCCAGCCAAATTTTTTTATTTTGAAACAGGGTCTCGCCCAGTTGCTGAGGCAGGGCTTGATCCTCCTGTCTCAGCCTCCCAAATATGAGATTACAAATGTGTGCTACCATGCCTTGCTTAAATACTAATCTTAAAATAAAATAAGAATCCACCAACACAAAGAGTTTAACTGTAAACACTGCTTATTAATGAAGCTTTGGGGAAAAGGTAGAATATTTTTAAAAACTCTCTCTGCAAAAGAATCAACAGATTTGTAGGAGAAAACATGATAGAGTAATGCCAATCTTATAAAGGAATTGGGTCCTAAGAGTTGATTTTAGAATTGGCTGGTGGGGATCTATGACACAATATAACCACAGAAATAATAATGGAAAACACTGATCTCTCTGCAAAGTCTGGGATCATGATTATCAATCATCATCATCATCACTATTACTTTCGGTTGAGGCGTCCCTGCATTCCAGTGCTATGCTGCACATTTTATGGGCATCGTCTCATACCATCTCCATGAGGATCTATAGATTGACCCTCCTAGGCTGAAGTTCATGCCATTCTATAGATAAGAAGGCTGAGGACCACATAGCTATTACTGATAGACTAAATTCAGGCAGACCCTGGCCTTCTTAGCCCATATGTCAAGAGTTCTGACAGTCAGAGGCCATGAATTACAAGAAGAAATGATGAAGGAGAAAACCTAGAATTGTAGACCCTCAGAGCTGCAAGACACTTAGAAACCACCTACCTTCCCACTCACCCCTCCCCTAGCAGATACATACAAGGTACAGGTAGGAAGGCCCCGGCTTATGGAGTCTGTCCTGGACAAGTACTGTTCACTTAGAACTTTATGTCTTTCCTTGAATCCTCATTCCAATCCTATAAGTATTACTATTATTACCCTTTTAGTGATGAAAAACCAAAACAATGATAAGTCCCTGAAGCTGAGAGAGGGAAAGGACTTGTCCAAGGCCACACAGCACGTCAGCAGCCCAGGTGAGAAGCTGGAGTGCCCTGTAAATCCACAGGACTCCCCGTCGGGCCCACAGACTCCTACAGTCCTCCCTCCGGGTGCCCCGGATCCTCTCCTGCAAGGCACAGGCACTCCTGGCCATCCTGGGAGCAGCCAAGTTTGGTCCACGAGATGTGGTTCTCCCTTGTAACACAAACCGGCAGAATTGCAAGCCCAGAACAGAAGTAAACAGTTGAAATGGAAAGAAATAAATCTCTTCTCTAAAAATAGGCACGCATCCTTAGAAACACTGCCGGCCGGCTGTGCACAGAGCCCAGGACTGGCTCGGCTTAAATACTAATCTTAAAAAAATAATAATAATAGTAAGAAGAAGAAGAACCCACTAACACAAAAAATTTAACTGTAAGACCCTTGAAATTTTACAATGCACAGCTCATACAATGAGATGCAGCTGCTCTGACAGAGCTCACCTGTAATGCAGTGTTCAGTTGAATGAAAGTAAACAGTTACACCTGGTGGTGATAACATTGATTGGCAGTAAGCTAATTCCATGTGGAATTCAAGCCTTTATTCTGAGGTTTCAAGATATACAGGCTTTTGACCCTCATTTTACAGACGGGGACTCCAAAGCCAGAGAGCACCAGTGGCCCGTTTAGGGTCTCATGGTCCTGGAATGAGAACCCAGTTGGTCAGGTAGGGTGCAGCTTGGCTACAAGCAGCAGAGACTCAAAGTCATATGACTTGTGCAAGGTTTATTCATCCTACAAGTAAAAGTCTAGAGCCAGTAATCCAGGGCTGCTGTGGACTGCAGCTCCCCAAACTCCCCAGAGAAAAGAGCCACAAGACAAGTGCCTTTTAGGATATTACCAGAAATTGCCACTAAACATTTCCTTACTATGGACCAGAAATTAATTACATGACTTGACCTAGCTGCAAGGAAGCCTGGAAAACGCAGTCTTAAATCTGAGTAGCCAAGTGCTCCACTAAAAAGCAGAGATGCAGCTGGGTGTGGTATGCATGTAATCCCAGTGCTTGGGAGGCTAAGACAGGAAGATCACAGGTCCAAGGCCAGCCTCAGCCTTAGCAAGACCCTGTTTCAAAATAAAGAATAAAAAGGGACTAGGGGTGTAGCTCAGAGATAGAACGACCATGGGTTCATTCCCCAGTAACACACACCAAAAAAGTGAGATTGAATTTATTACTAAGGAAAGGGAGGCTTGATATCAGGGATACTTTGGGGTCTGTCACCATGGGTTTGCTAGTTTGTTGGTCTTATGTTCTATTCTTCTGGAAGCCCTGAGATAGAGTAAGGTGTTAGCAGAAGTTTAACCATACCAAGACCCTCAAAGAAAGCATTGCAAAGGTCTCACTCTCTAGCTGGGCATTTCCCAAAAGCCCAATCAATGAATCTGGTTCCACCTTCAACAGCCCCACTCTAGCACCTTTCATCATGTGTCCCTTCTCCCAAACCTGCTTGGGGCAGCAGTGGGGTGGCCCAGCAAACAGCCTGGGGCAGCAGGTATGGTATAGGCCTGCAGGGTTGCCCAGCTAGAACGTCAGTGCTATGTGATCGCTTTCCTAGCACCCCGGGCTTGGTGCTGGGGATGCGGGGAAGACAAAGATAGATCCCAGCTGGCCCTGGAGGGGCACCCAGTCTCCGTGGGGAGAGGGGTTTGACATGAATGTACTCCAAGACAGAGCAAGGTGTGTGCTATATAAGAACTGGCGAGATGCCTGTGGGAGTTTGGGAAGAGAATTGCCAGCTCTGCAGGCGTTCGACGGCAAGGACTTGAAAGAAGGCAGCAGAGGAACAGGAAGGCTCGTTGCAGGCAGAGGGCACTGGCCGAGCAGGGCATGGCAGTGTGCAAGGGCAGGGCACCCATGGGACGAGGAGCAGCCAGGAGTGGCTAGAACCCAGACCTCTCCAAGAGGGAGGAGCAGTGGGAGGCTGGAGAGGTAGGAGTAGGTGG
>PVLC010020827.1:0-28442 GCA_004027655.1 Graphiurus murinus | reverse complement strand
TGAAAACATGTCATTGATGATGTTTGTTACTTTTGCAGTTATTATAGATACATATTTACATTTATTTGAAAAAAGATAAAGATAATTGAATGAGGACAGTTGAAATATGTGAAAGTATAGGGCATCACTTTTCAATGATGAAATTTCAGTTTCCAAACCCTACAAATTAACATTCTTTTCCTTCTATTTTAAAAGTTATTAAATATATTTTGTAGAAAAATAACTACTTATTTTGTTCACCTAAATGCATATGTGAATAATATTCTAATATAATGATAAATATTTTTTTCTGAAAATAACCTTTCTAGTTTAAATAAAATCTTATTACAGAAAAGCTAACATGATGATACATGGATTTAAATTTCACTGGAAGCAGCAAGATAAAGAGACAGATATGTAGATGTTAAATCTTTGGCTAATTATATTTTAAATTTATTGGTGCATTACAATTATACAGATTGTTGAAGTTTAAGGTGGTATAGGCATACATGCTCACAGCACTCACTGAGCCCTGTACCAGTTCCCACTCCATTCTCTCCCCTGTCCCTCCTTCCTGTGCTCTGTACAGTGATTGGCTCTGATAAGTTTATGTATGTATATCATGACCATTGATGTGTTTCCCTCTTCCCTCTTCCCCCCTCTCATCTCCCTCAGTTAGGTCACCTTCTTCATTCGACTAAGGTTTCTCCTCCTTTGTCTGGAGTCCCTCTTATGTTCCAATTTTTCCCTAGCTTCTCTATATAAGGAGAAGAACAAAATTATGTCCTTTTCAAGGGAGTGGATGGAAATGGAGAACATTATGCTAAGTGAGATTAGTCACAAAATGTGAAAGGTCATATGTTCTTCCTTTTGTTCTTCTTTATGGATGAGTAGAATTCCATTGTGTACCTATCCCATAATTTTATAATCCATTTATCTATTGACGGACATTTCAGTTGGTTCCATAGTTTAGCAATTATGAATTGTGCAGTTATAAACATAGATATGCATGCATGATTCTGATGGTTTGGTTTCCATGATTTTGGGTAGATACCCAGGAGTGGTATAGCTGAGTCATATGGTAGATTCATTCCCATTCTTCTGAGGATGCCCCATACTGTTTTACAAAGTGGTTGCACTAATTTGCAATTCCACCAACAGCATATCAGAATTCCTACTTCTTCAAATCCTCAACAGCATTTGTTATTGTTTGGCTAATTATTATATCTTGCTGTGTTTCACTTTCTTCTGTAAAATGAAAATTTACCTAAAATTGTGACATTAAGTGCCTTTTATATTGCCAGTCAAAAATTATAACTTTAATAAATCTGTTGCCTTAAATAAATCTTATCCATTGAAAAGATTCTGATTGAGTCTTTTTAAAAAATGTACAAAAATCATATAACATAGATATAAGTACAGATTTTTGCATATGTAGATATAATCACTGTTTTCTTGTATTTAAAACCATATTTTCCATTAATTAACATGTCATTTTTCAATCCTCAATAATCATATAAATTCTCATTCTACTTGAGGTACAAACATTTATACATGACTAATTCAGTAAACAAACTGACACCCGCCAAAGTTTTAAACATTGCTCACTTTATAATCTCTTATCATCAAAATACTTCACATAAAAATATATCAGTCATTAAAATAATTGGCAGTTGTGAAATAAATGTGCTCTCTATTATTCAATGTATAAAAATGTTTTTGATCCATTTTATTATCAATAAACATTTAAATTTCTAGTAACTCCTTTCTCCCAATGATTCATTGTTTATAGATCATAAATTTTTCTGTTATATATCATTATGAAACAGATATGCATGCATTTTCAAAAGCTAACTGAGAGCTTGTACCAATCTATAATCATCAAATTAGTCATTGTCAAATAAGAAGAGGAATATCAACTTCAACAGTAGTGTGACTTTGTAGATAAAGCCTACAAATACAAATTAACTACAACTTATGCTTGTTTTTCTGCCAATTTAACGAGGATATTAAATTTTTCAAAATATCCTTTTTTTAAAATGAGAAACCTCCATACCATGCACTAATTTGCAGTCCCACCAAGAGTATAACAGAGTTCCTATTTTTCCACATCCTCACCAGCATTTATTGTTGTTTAACTTCTTGATGATTGCTCTTCTAATTGGAGTTAGATGAAATCTCACAAAGAGAACTATCAGTCCCATACACTGTATCCTACAATAATAGTATGTTTCTATATAAAAAAATTCTTTTTTAGAAAAATTCATTGTCATGCAGGCATGGTGGTGTATGCCTGTTAGTCTAGTATTTGAGAGACTGGGACAGGAAGATTACAGGTTCGAGGCTAGCTTCATCAACTTACTGAGATTGTTTTAAATTAAAATATAAAATATGCCTGGGGTTTTGCTCAGAAATAGAATGCTCTTGGGTTTAATTTCCAGTATACCCTTGCCCCTCCAAAAAGGGGAGATGGCAAGAGAGTCAAACTCCCTGAGTGAAACTCAGCTCTTCCTTTTATTACATGCTTACAGAGTTAAGACTGGGATATTAAATCATTAATTGTCTCTGGCTAGGGAGTAGAAAATTGTGTTAAGGAATATTTTAGAAAATAACTTGGCCTCTAGTAGTTTTTGCAAGAGCAGCAGAGATTGTTATCTTCATCTCCCTCCTTAGGGCAGTTATGCATCCTTAAGCACAGGAAGCAAAAGGTGTAGTAAAATAGAAGGGAATAGCTTAGACAGTAAAAGGGCTTTGAGGTCACTGTTCAGCTCCTTCAAGAAAGGCAGTCTCCTGATAAAGCAAGCAGGAAGATGTAAATCCTTAAGCCAATATTCTTTAGCTTGGAGTAGTTTCCCACAAAAATTGTCTAATAAGAGCTAAGTGATTATATTGGTTCAAAATGCTCAACTCCCAAAGTATCTGTAAAATGCGATTACATGTAAGCTTGTTTTATGTAAGCCCAGGAGCATGGAAGCCTCTGTAAATTTTGGCTTGAATTTTGCAGATGGAGTGTCTTAGTGCTGCTATACAACTATGCCCTCATCCCTAGGACTTTGAAGACTTCCCTTCCCAATGCCTTGGACTTCTGGATTTGCCATGCTCAATATTGAGGCTTGAAGATTATTCAGTTATCTCATAAACACAACAACAAAACCCAACCTGACACAATAATGCAGTTTTTAATCATATGTAGGTCTTAAGAATTTGTCTTATTATAAAATCTTGCTCCTAGCCAGGCGTGGTGGCGCACGCTTGTAATCCCAGCATTCGGGAGGCTGAGACCAGAGGATCCTGGTTCGCGGCCAGCCTCAGCTACCTAGTGAGGCACTCCGCAACTTAGTGAGACTCGGTTTCAAAATAAAGAATAAAAAATAGGGCTGGGGGTGTAGCTCGGAGGCAGAACGCCCCTGAGTTCAATGCCCAGTACCGCAAAATAATAATAATAATAAAATAAAATCTTGCTCCTTAAAAAATAAATAAAAGTGAAAAAGCTCATGCTTAGTGAAATAGAATGATTACTCAAGTTCTTAGTAGAAATAGTGAAAACAGGATTTAAATCTAATTCTTTCTGACTACCAAATATTTTAAATTATTTTTAGGAATTCCCTAATAGAGCAAAACAATGGTAAAACTTCCTTCAGGTTTATGCACCCATGTGTCTATATTCTAAAATTCCTGACCAAAACATTTTGTTCAGGTCCAGTCTTAAATTTCTCTTATTCTATTCTCCAATCATTTTTTTGTATTTTATTTTTCTTAATTTTATTTTTTTTAATAATAATTGGTTCATTGTAATCATACATCTTTGTTAGGTACAAGCTGATAAAGGCATATATGCACACATTTATTATTTAACCCCTTCCCCCATTCCCACCCCACTCCCTCGTCCTCCCTCCTTCTCAGTTCAGTAATTAACCTTGATAGTTCAGTTTAGTAATTAACCTTGATATATTTGTGAAAGTACATCATGTGCATTAAGGTGCCCCTCTTCCCCCCCAGTCCATCCCCCTTAGTTAAGTAAATTTCTTTGCGCATCTAGGGTTTCTCCTTTTTCATCTGGAGACCCTCTTATGCCCCATCTTCTCTCTAGCACCCGCATATCAGGGAGAACATATGCTTTTTAACTCTTTGTGATTGACTAATCCCACTTAACATAATGTTTTCCAGTTGCATCCATTTCCTTGCAAATAACATGATTTTGTTCATCTTTATGGGTAATATTCCATTTTGTACATATCCCATAGCTTTGTAATCCATTCATCTGTCAATGGACATCTTGGCTGTTTCCATAGTTTGGCAATTGTGAATTGTGCAGCTATAAACATAGATACAAATGTGTCGGTCTGATAGTTTGGTTTCCAATCTTTTGGTTATATACCCAGAAGTGGTATTGCTGAATCATATGGTAGGTTCATTCCCATTCGTCTGAGGATCCTCCACACTGTTTTCCAAAGTGGTTGCACTAGTTTGCAATTCCACCAACAATGTATTAGGGTTCCCACTTCTCCACACCCCCACCAGCATTTGTTGTTGTCCGTGTTTTTTATAATTGCCATTCTGATTAGAGTTAGGTGAAATCTCAAGGTAGTTTTGATTTGCATCTCTCTGATTGCTAATGATGTGGAACATTTCCTCATACATTTATTGGCCATTTGTATTTCTTCTTTTGTGAAGTATCTAGTTAGGTCCTTTGCCCATTTTTTGATTGGGTTATTTATTTTCTTAGCTGTGATTTTCTTGAGTTCTCTGTATATGCTTTTGGAGTCTTATGGAGAAAGTTTTTATCTGTGCCTATCTATGTGTTAAAGTGTTGGTCCTATGCCCTCTTCAAGTAGCTGCAAGGTCTCTGGCCTAAGTTCCAAGTCTTTGATCCACCTTGAGTTGACTCTTGTGTAGGGTGAGAAAGTGGGGTTTATTTCCATTTTCCTGCATATGGTTAGCCAGTTTTGCCAACACCATTTGTTAAAGAGGCTATCTTTTTTCCAGTGTATGTTTTTGGCTCCTTTGTCCAAAATCAGTTGACTGTAAGCATGTGGTTTGTTTCTGAGTCTTCTATTCTGCTCCATTGGTCTCTATATCTGGTTTCTTGCCAATACCATGCTGTTTTTATTACAGTGGCTTTGTGGTAGAGTTTGAAGTCAGGTATTCTGATACCTCCTGCATGGTTCTTGTTGCTAAGAACTACTTTGGCTAGCCTGGGCTTTTTGTTGATCCAAATAAATTTAAGGACTGATTTTTCTATGTCTGTGAAGAGTGACCTTGGTAATTTCATGGGTATTGCATTGAATCTGTAGATCATTTTTGGTAGGATGGACATTTTGATGATATTTTTTCTGCCTGTCCATGAGCATGGAAGATTTTTCCATCTTCTAAGGTCTTCCTCAATTTCCTTTTTCAACTTTTTATAGTTTTCCTTATAGAGGTCTTTTACCAATCATTTTTTTAATTCACTACAGAAAGGATTCAAATTACACTATACCCTGATTACTGATTTTTTCAATTCCAATTGTGTATACACAGGTAACATTAATTTTTTTTATCTATTAGCAGAAAATATTAAATTCCTGTGGCTCATACCAATTCTTATTTTTAATGTTTTGCTTTGCTTTTTTAATCCTCAATTTCCTCTTGGTAATCCCCACCACCAAAAATGAATCTAGAGGCAGAAAGAATTTTTGTGTGTGGTAATGATTAGTGAACCCAGGAGCATTTTACCTTCTACCTCAGCTTTATTTTATTTTATTTTATCTTATTATTTTATTTTATTTTTATTTTGAAACATAGTCTACTAAGTTGCTGAGGCCCTCACTAAATTGCAAAGCTTGGCCTGAAGTCTGTGATCCTCTTATCTCAGCCTCCTTATTACTGGAATTAGAGGTGTGTGCCACGACATTGAGCCAGATTATTTCTATCTTTAAGTGAATTAACAGAGCAATATCACGTTGATAAATTTTTCAATTGCTTCTCCTGATCAAATGCTGACCTCCCAGTTCCAGGCACCTTCTCTATACTCAACTCTGGAAACAGTCCCAATGGAGTCGGCATGTTCTCCTTTTATTCTGGAATGCAAACTTGTTCATGAAAACCCCCCAAATGATTTTCTCCTGTACCTCAGTGGACAAAGTTCGTTTAGCTCTATATCTATAGCTTCATTGAAGAATGGGATTTTTATTTTTCCATTTAGTCTCCATGTGAAATTCCCGTTACAAAGAACACACTGGAAAAATGCTTTAGATAACGGAGGAAAAACTCCAGTGGAGTGAGGGAAGTGGTCTAGGGGAGGGCAAAGGAAGGGAGAGGGAGAATTAATGAAGGAAACACTTCCACTGACATGTACAAATTTGAGAATTTCAGTGCCAATCTCAATATATGGTATGGAGAAGGAGAGAGTGGAGAGGGAGCCAGGGAAAAGTCCTCTAAGTGTTGTGTGCATTTATGTCACTATCTCTGTGAACTACATTATGATGTGAGACTATAATGAACCAATAACATAATAAAATAATCGTATTTGTGAGCCAATAAAAATGTTATCAGGTAGACAATTAACTGAGCCTTCTGTTGCTTAAAATTATTTTCAGATACTTCTCATTAGATATTTCTACAGCATTTATTATGCACATCATTGAAATTCTCCCATTTCAGGTTTTGCATTTATATATATCCTTTCTTCCCACTTCTTTTGCTGATCTTTATAATTTTTCTTTTCTCCCCCTTTGGTGCTTGAGATTGAACCCAGGGGTATTCAAACATGGAGTTACACACCATCAGACTTTTTTTATTTTTTTTGTTTTGAAACAGGATTTCAATAAGTTACCACATGCTGCTCTTGAACCTGTGATCTTTCTCTCTTAGCATCACCAGAACTAGGATTATAGATGTGTGTCACCACAGTTTACAAGCCTTTATCATTTTAATGGACTATTTTCTACCCAAATCTAACATACCTTGCCCCCGAAAAATTTAATTCTACTTTCTCTTCTCACTGATCATATATAATGACATCACTTATAATGGTTCCTGCTACTTATGCTAATTTTCACATAAATTCTTTTCTTTGACAATTAGATTATGATAACTGATTGAATTGCAATTCATATTCAATAAATTATGTATTGCGCTACCTTTTCAAATAAATTACTAAAATATCAGTGTTATTTAAATAAATAAAAGTTCCTCTGGAATTATGTTAATAGCGCTAAAAGAGATGCTAATGGAAAAATAAACATAGCAGCAGCAGCAAAATGTAGCTGAAAGTCCAGAAATTTTTTTTTCATTGTGAATACAGAGTTTATATTTACCTTTATGATACCTAGGATCATTAACAGATAATGCTTATCATTTTCTGCATTAATTAAAAACAGCTTATGATTTTTCCAATATAACAAAGCAAAATTAGAACAATGAAACAAAAATGATAATGGGGAAATAAATATAAGAATAATCTATAAGGTCTTTGGAGATTTTATTTTAATCATGGAGCTTAAGATGACATCTCGATTGAAAAATATTTGAATAAATTGGGCATTTTTTAAGTAAATTAGGCACAACATTTCTTTCTTTTTTCATTAGAATAGTGCTTACATTAAAGGATACTATATAAATATAAGAAACTTATAAAATTGAAACAAAATTTGTGCAACATGGATATTTCAATGTGTTCATATCATATTGTCAAATGTTACATAAGTAAATGATTCATTTTTATTCAAATTTTAATTACTGAAATAGAAGTTTTCATATATTATAACATTAAATATTTGCTAAACTATAGTGATTTGATAACACTGTCTCATTTCAATTTGAAATCAGATACAACTTGAATAAAGTCATGAGTATTAGTAATTTTGCAGAAATAAATGCAGAAAATAAATATATGTAATCATCTATAAATACTTATGAATTTTTTATGTCTTTAGAAAAAAGTTGCAGTCGATGAGAATCATTTTTATTCATAATAAAATCTAGCTGATTTCACAATTCTGCAATCCCAGGGACACTGGAAAGATTCAGGGGAGCCAGTGTGGCCAATGGTGCAACAGGGGGTGTTGAACAAAAATAAGGGGGTCGTGAAAGAATCTAGGGTAACACTAATTTTTTATTCTTTCTTTTTTTTTCCTGAAATAGGGGTGGTAAGTGAATAAGTTTGGGAATATAAGATTTAGTCTTTCCCCAAGTAAAACTGTAAGGACACCTAAACATTTCCAGTGAATGTCCCTTTTTATAAAGCATCTAAAAGAGTTGGTTCTTTCTGAACTTGTTCTTCTCCCTTTGTATCTTAGTTCAGTGAGTGAAACCATGATAAATCTAGTTGACTAAGCCTGAAAGATTGGTTTATTTGGCTGGTGTGCTATATATCAACCTCTGTCACAGATACAAAGACTTTGCTTCAATAGTTTTCTCTTCTCACTCTCCTACAACTTAATTCTTTTTAGTATCCAGTTTATCACTTCTATTGGCCCAAAGGCATAGTGCTCTTTCTTATGTTACCAAAAAAGAAGTCTCTCTCTTGACTGCAATTTCTTTTCAAAGGCATCCCTTTGTTATGTGTCTCCCAATCACAATGATCCAGGTGAAAACACACCATGTACTGTGGGCATGTATGTTTGTGTCACTTTGAAACTCACTACGATGTGTAATCAAAATGCACCAATAAAAGTACATAAAACTATTTATTTATATTATTTGGAGACAAACTGTTGTCCTCCAAACACATTTTCATCTCAACTTCAAGTACTTGTTCATTATTTTTGTTTCTGTGTTGATTACTCCTTTCAAATATATTACCAATGTCTATTATGTTTATTGTGTTTATCTGTATTTTTCTGATAAAAAATGATTGCAATGATGTTGGATATTTTTCTCTCCATTGTTTTATCATGGTTACTAAGGGTGTACAAAGTTGGTCAGCATAAAATAGGAGTTGAATAGATATTTATCGAACAAACTAATAAAGGCATTCTTCACTTTCCCAGACTCAGCATCCTGATGGACTTCATATCTGGTATCTCCTTCAAATCATTTTATTCAATCTATTCTTCTCTATTTCAACCAGCAATACTTTCCTCTGGCCCCTATTCCATGTAGCCAAGTTTATTTAGAGACTTCCCAAAATTATCATGCTATTTTGTTCTTACCTTTGTCTCATATCTCCACATTGAAGCATAAATAACATTTCTAAATTACATGCTTATTAGATAATCTCCAATACATGAATATAAAATACCTTGCTCATAGCCATAGAAGTCAGTTATTTTATATGCTGTATAAGGAACTTCTTGACATGGGTCTCTTTGCTCTCTCTTCTCTTACTTGTTGCAACACTCCATATTGCCCTTTATACTCTTGCTGAACTAAAAGGGATACAATCATTCATATGTGTTGTACTCTCCTCCACACTTCTGTATGTGGAATTCTTTCAATTAAAATATCTCTCTTTGCTACTGATGGAAAGACTTCAGAACTCAGTTTATACATCAACCTATTGAATATCCTCTGATTCTTCTCTAGTAAATTTGGTATCCCTCTATTGACATAAGTGACCATTTATTTACCTCATTTTTTATTCTCTGAGACAGACTTTCTCTATGTTACTCAAGATGTCCTCAAACTTCTAAGATCACACAATACTCCCACTTTAGCCTTTCAAGTATTTAAGACTACAGGAATACACCATCAGGCCCAACTATTCTCTTTTGCTTTAGTGTTTCTCACATTACTCCATAATTGATCTTCTTAAATAACTTTTTTGAAGTCTAAATTATATATGTTTAATCAGCTCACCTATCTTAGTATCCCACTGAATCTTGTGCATCATTATTTCTTGCTTCATGAAAGAAGGGAGTTCCATACATTTTCATTTTTAATGTATTCCAAGCCACTAAAACAGAACCTGCTGCATAGTTGATTAGTAAATATTGTTTGAAAATAAAACATTATTAGTATGAGATAATAATTACGAATTATTTTTCATTGTATCATGATGATAGTATTGTTATATGTGTTTTTAACTTCTTGTAGTTTCTTTTTTTCTTAAAAAAACTGAATGGAATGCTTATACATTAAATTTATATGCCTCCACATCAGTTTTAAAATAGTAATCTATATTTTATATCAGCTTAATAAGAGCAGAGCAAATACAACTACATACCATTAGAAGGAAGCATATAATTTCTCATCCATCTGGTGAGGTCTCAATTGTGAGTCTCACCAAATCCTTCTTATTGTCCAATACTTACTCAGTTTACATCTCAGGTTGAAACTAAATATGTAATCATGAAGTTGCCCATAAGGTCCCCTTACTTCAGACGAAAAGATACCCAGGTCCACCTTACTGAAGGATGAGCTAACTTATGAAAATAAATACTTGCAGTGAACATGCAGTTATCTTAGTTTTCTTATTTTTTTTCTATTTTTAAATAAGCCACTATGGTTTCATATAGAAAGCTAGATAGGGTGGAAGTTGCATTCAGTTTTCCTCCAAGTGTACTCTGCTAACTTTCATTCCAAGCCTACAAACATAGGTTAGTGGGCATACAAGTGGGTGTAAATACCTACATGTTCTGTTGGAGATATTATCAGTTTCCCTGGAGAAATTTCCACTTTTCCAATAGAACAGTAGAAGCAGTCAAATGGACATACAAATAATGACAGTGGACATTCTATTACACCTACTCTGCGACAAATCCTAAAGCCTTTCTCTTACCTCCTGTGGCCTCCGTGTGTGTGTGTGTGTGTGTGTGTGTGTGTGTGTGTGTGTGTGTACATCACAATTATTCAGATTAATAAGTGTAGAAAAGTTTTGGCATTATTTTAGATGGAGATGGGGTAAATGGCACTATTTAGTTCTTTAGTGATGCTAAAGAAAAAAAAAAGATAGGACATAGACTTTCATGAGAATTGGGTACTGTAGAAATTAAGTCAATGTTTCCCTTCCAGGGGCAATGCTGCAATATATGCTATATTGTGCTTGTGATTTCTGCTGCCCAGGACTTAATGCTTACTAGTGAGAGATTCTTTCTTTTTCTACTGGGGAATGGTTCTTTGGAAGAAACAATCATAGGAGTGTAAAATAGGGGTATAAGACAGTATAAATGCAATACAGAGATGATGTGTCTGAGTTTTATAAAACACATTATTTGGCTGGGTGTGGTGGTGCATGACTGTAATCCTAGTACATAGGAGCCAAGACAGGAGGATCCCAGGCTCATGGCCAGCCTCAGCAACTTAGGGAGACCCTATTTAATAAATAAAAATAAAGCTGGAACTTGGGGTGTATCTTGGAGGTAGAATTCCCCTCTGTTTGATCCCCAGTATCACACACACAAAAACAAAGAACAAATGATTTGATAGCATTGGCACCATTTCTTCGTGCTCTGTAATGTCAAATATTTGTAGTATGGAAGGACCAGTCAGATTTTCCTCTATGGTTTGCTTTTCTTAAATTATGAGATATACTTACTTGGTAAGATAATTCTGGAAAACATTTGTACTGTTGTATGCATCACAAAAAGCCCTTAAGTGCTGCTGTGCTCCTAAAATGTTTTCATATTGCTTTTGTTTTGCCTCCCTAAAATGATAAGTGCAAGTCCACTGAGGATATAGTATACTTAGATCATCCTCTCACAGTGAAACTGTTAAAGAAAAACTGGATCACAAGGTGATGGCAAAAGGCTACAGTTATATTAGCATCTCTTTTGTCAAACTCTGTAATGTGTTGATCGAATTGTGTCAAAAGCTTATCATCCTATCATAGAACTGGCAGAAAAGTTGACCCTAGATAAAATGTGTCTCAAGTGAACACTTTCTTGCTTTCTATGTTAGACGAGGGTTGGAGGAAATAGTTTCCTGAAATAATTCTCTTAGGATGCATAATGTTATTTCTAGCACTTTTAGACCCTCAGAATCAGGATAGTAATTATTCTGTGATCTCAGCAAAAATCACATTTGATGCTGAATGAATATATCCACTATGCTGGGCAACAACATGAGCAAGAGACAGCTCAAAACTTAAACAGAAATACAAAAATATCTAGCAGTCACTGTCGGAATATTATTCTCCCTTTTAGAGAATCATTTTTAAGTAGTATGTTTATTGAATACTTTCTTGTGATTTAAAATTCTCTGAGATTTGGGGTATTTAAGGACCCCAAAACATATCCTCTGCAATTCATAAGATCATAAACTCATTAAGAGGTAGGGAAATAATCAGAGAATATGAGGACTACAGGACCTACATAGACACAATCAGACTATCATACAGACCATGATAATTACATGCATTTTACAAATAAAATATGTAAAAAATGGAGAAGGAAAAATAACTTGTCTAATGTCACAGAGCTAACGAATACCTGAGCTGAATCAGCCAGATTAGCTTCAGATCCTGTGCTCTAGACTATTAAACCATATTGCCTGCACCAATATGGTGTGCAGAAAAGGGGATGGGGGGTGAAGAGACATAGGACTGATGATAAATACAATCTTGAAGATTCTTGTTAGCATTAAAAAATGACTTTGCATTTTGGCATAATATCAGAAGAGAGGCTATTGAAATCTTTGGGTAACAGTTTGCTTAATAAGCAATCAGACAATGCTACCCAGCTAACATACTATTCTTTAGTTCCGTCTATTTTTCTGCAAATGGCACAGTTTCGTTCTTTATGGCTGACTAGAATTTCGTGTGTATATACTGCATTTTCTTTTATCTATTCTTCTGTTGACAGGCATCTAGATTGTTTCCATAATTTGGATATTGTGAATTGTGCTACTATAAACGTAGATATACAGATATTACTATAGTATACTGGCTTTCACTTTTTTAGAAAGATACTAAGGAGTGGTATAGCTGGGTTATATGATGGTTCCATGTCTAGTCTTTAGAGAAACGTATATATGACAAGTATGCATTTGTGTTTTTTTATTTCTAAAGTTAGCAAATATGTGAAAGAAATAGCAACTCTTTTGAAAAGATAAATATTAGCAAACAGGGCACACCTTTTGAGGAATTCTATGAAATGTGTTCAAATGTGCAGAGCAGAAATATTTCCTTTTGGTTATAAGTTTCTTGAAGTTTTCTGTGTAATAACTGTTTCTAAGTGATGAAAGAAACTATTAACTTTTCTACTCATAGAAAAAGTTGCACTCAATTTTCCATATTATGACTTTTCTTCTGAATATTTTACTTAGTAACTCAAGCAACTCAATGATTTAAGTCCACAGCAACTTTTGAATTAATCAAAATAAAAAAGGAAGGGAGGGAGAGAAAGAGAGAGAGAGAGAGAAAAGAAGAAAGAAAAGAAAGAAAGAAAGAAAGAAAGAAAGAAAGAAAGAAAGAAAGAAAGAAAGAAAGAAAGAAAGAAAGAAAGAAAGAGTATTATCTTACAACACTCAAAGTCATGATTCTGGACATAACACCTGGGGTCACAAAATCCAGATGATCAGCTTTTATAATGTTAATGTATTATGCTTCCAATTTTGGTTTCTCGGTTTCTCCTTAATTAAGCATAGAGTTTATAGATGGTAATACATAAACTATAATTTTTGAGAGGTATTTTTCTCATTTCTTTAAGTTATAAACATAAGAATAAGCAGGTGTGGTGGCACACACTTGTAATCCCGTTACTTGGGAGGCTGAGACAGGAGAATTGCTGGTTCAAGGCCAGCCTTGACAACTTAGAAAGGGCCTCCACAACAGTGAGACCATGTTTCCAAGTAAGAAATTTAAGGACAAATTTTTGCCTCTTACTGTAATTAATAATGAAAATTCTAATGATCTTTTGCTAATTTTCAAAAAAGTTTCTCAGAGTAATTGAAACTCCTTGATCTATGTTTCCAATAGTTATTTCAGAATAATACTTGTGGGTACTGTGAGGTCTAACCATGAGGCCTTGCCAATAGAGGACTGAAAACAAAAGAAAAAGAAAGAAAAATGCCCCCTGACAATTGCCCTGTCCTGAGATGAACTAGTCATTAGCCCACCAACCAGAGCTTATACAACTACTCTTGTATCCTTGTTTTCTTGTCCCATAAAAAGCCCCAAGTCTGTAAAGATCAGGCTTCTGACTCTCATGGACTCTTTCTCCTGGTCATTTGACTCCTTCCAGGTTTTATTCCTTGTTGTCAGGTGTGTTTTCTTTATCATCATATATTCCAACATTATAGTGTCAAAACCTGGTATGGAGATGGCAGTTAAATCTTACTTGTGACTTGATCTAGAGAAATATTTGGCCAGACACTTTCCAATGGACCAGTACCATTTCCCCTCCCCTCCCCTTCACAGAGCTTGAACAGAACAAATCCCTTCCTCAGTCTGGGCTCCTGCATCCAACATTTGTCACTAATTCAGGCCAGTAAATCCTGCCCCCCATCTTCCTTTCAGAGGTGCCCAGAAAGGTCCCCAAATTCCCCTCTTGCTGCCTGGGGTTCCTGGTTTGGGAGATCCCCCTCCCTGGCCAAAAGGCCGGAAGATTTGGCTCTGGAAATTTCCTCCCTAGGCCAGAGGATTTTTCCATTGCCAAAGAAGAATCATGGTGATGCCTGCCTTTCTGTTTCTGTGCCAACCATCTTCCAGGCAGGTGACCTGGACTCAGCTCTGTCTCCACCTGGGATGCTGAGAGAATACTGCTTCATTTCTCTGGCAATCGTGTTTCATTGACTCATGAGTTTTCCAAGTTTCAAAAATACCCTAGAGTCCCCTCCCCTCTGCTATGCCTTTAAAACATCATTCCACTTTGGGACTGAAGGGGGAGATTAAGCCAAAGTGCCTAAAATTGGCACATTTGACCGCAAACTCCTACAAGACTTCAATAACTACATTGCCCAGAATGGCCAGGGACAGGAGGAAGAAACCTTCATATTAAATCTTTCTCTTTCTCTCCTCTCCACTCTTGCTTCTGACTCTGTAAAAATTGCTTTCTCTGCCAACTCCTTTTCCTTGATATAGACCTTCCTAGGAAAAAAGAAATCCTCCCCCCAAACCCTCCATGTCGTTGCTCCTGCTGCCTGCTGGTGTCCCATGGCAACTTCACTGGCCCCTCCCTTGCCTTCCACTGCTTCCCACTTCTTTTCCCAAGCAGTTTCCCATAGTGGTGGCCCTGCTGCTTTTCACCATGGCTGCCAGCATTCCACCTCCCAAGGCTACTGACATTCCACCTCCCGTGGTCATTGTCGCTACACTGCAGTCATCACATGCCCAGGCAGTCCCAAACCTTCCCTCTTTTTTCTCCACCCTTCAAGTGCTTCTGTGATATCCTGTCCCTGTGAGAGGCCACCAGGCCCTGTGAAATTATCCATGGTCACATGTCTTTTTCCATTCTGACCTGACACAGGTAGAGGTGCAACTAGGATCTTTCTCAGAGGACCCTGCCCAGTTCTGCCAAGTCTTTCTTCCAGGTATCCCAACAATACAATTTAACCTGGGATTATATTTATATCATTATTATATCTACCCTTACCCCCAAGGAAAAAGATCTTATCTGGTGAGCTGCTGAAGCCCACACAGATGACCTCCATCAACAGGCCCCCAATACTTATCCATGGGTGTTGATACTGTTCTCAGAACAAGTCCTAACTGGACTGACCAACCAAGAAATGACTTTCTTAATAGTTGAGACAATAGGATCTCCTGCCTTTTGTCAGGAATGAACAAAAATGGCCATGAGGTAGTAAATTATGATCAGCTTAGAGAGATAATGCAGGAGCCAAATGAAAATCCTGATGTCTTTCTGTTTTGCCTTGGGGAGGCAATGCTAAAATACACCAAAATGGACCCTCAATCCACAGGTCAGATTTTCCTACGTCTACATTTTATCTCACAGTCTGCTCCCAATACTTGAAAGAAGTCATAACAGATGGAAGACGGTCCTCTGAATGCTCAAGAAGTTCTCCTAAAGGCACTCTTTAAGATCTTCAACCACAGGGAAGAGGGACAACAAAACCCAAAGGAAAAGCATTTGCATATTAAGTATCAGATGCTTGCCTCCGTAGCCCCAAAACCTGAGAGGCCTTCCTCAGACAGGTCCCTTCCCCCAGTAATTGCTTCCATTGTGGCAAAGGTTAGCATTGAGCTAGTGGGTGCCTTGATCCAAATCTACCAAGCCCTTTCTAATGTGTGGACAAGGGTTCCACTGGAAGTGGGAATGCCCTCAGTGATTACCCCTTCTTTCTTTGAGTACATCCCATGCTCAGGAGCCCCAAAACCCCTCCTCAAGAATTCTTCTCTAATAGACTTATTAGCTACTGATTGATGAGGACTGGAGTCCACTGCCTCCACCAATTGAGCCCAAGGAATCCTGGGCAAAAGGGACAGTGTCTGGTAAGTATGCTGGTATTAAAAAATGCTCCAGTATTAAATTCTAAAATGTTAAAAGCAGTCAAAATTTGGGAGCCAGGCGTGGTGGCGCACGCTTGTAATCCCAGCATTCAGGAGGCTGAGACCGGAGGATCCGGGTTCGCGGCCAGCCTCAGCTAACTAGTGAGGCACTCCACAACTTAGTGAGACTCGGTTTCAAAATAAAGAATAAAAAAATAGGGCTGGGGGTATAGCTTGGAGGTAGAATGCCTCTGAGTTCAATCCCCAGTACCGCAAAAAAAAAAAAAAAAAATTTGGGTACTGTGCAGGCACTTAGGCAGGGAGAGGAGGCAACTTTGCCTGTTGCTCTTCAGAGCTACCCCTGCCCTCTGCCCTTCGTCCTAATGTTTACTAGTAAAGCCTTTGGCTTTAAAAATATGTAGAGACAATTAAAAACTCTAAGATCACAGCAACTGTCTGGCTCACTTTAGAACCATAAAGATAGCAAGAGCTTAGGCCTTGCTCCTAGAAACTACACTTCGCTATACTGGTTGTGATTTGTGCCTCTATTTTCCTCCTATTCTTTGGGACCCAGAAAGGTAAACTCCATGTGCTGCTCCAAAGCCTCCATAGTTGATGAGCAACCAATACAGCCCAATACAATAGAGGTAAAAGCAAGGTAGATCTTTCTTAGTCATATCAGAGACCCTACCTCTGCTGTTGGAAAGAGATGTAATGCCAGAAAACCAATCTAACTTGGCTCCAGAAAATTCCTAAAGGAAAACAAAAAACAAAACAAAAGTAAATTAACCCTAAGCTGCTCTTTTTCTCTCTTTTGCTGTCCTGCTTGTACTAAGACAATTTAAAGATTGCTTGAGAAATTTATTTCAGTCAGCCCTAGCTAAATGATAAAAATATAAATATAAAAACTGTAACTCTTTAAGGTCCAGGCTACTGTAAAATTTAGATAAATGATTTTAACTTGTTTCTTATTTCATTAAAAAATTTATGAAATTGTTTCACAATATAAAGTCAATAAAGAAATTAAGGCAGGAAGGAACCAGTATGTAGCAATGAGGTGTAAAAAAGGTACATTAGTATAAAAAGTTTTAGTAAGAAAAGATAATATTTTAGAGATTAAAAAAAGATCTTGTATAATAAAGTAAATTTTATCATAAGGTGTGTCAAATGAGAAAGGAAAAACTAAGGTAAAATCAAAAGGTATATCACAAAATGCATGTGTAATAATAATAGTTATATTTAAAAATCAGTTAAAAGTTTTACAGTGAAGTTCTATTAAGATAATTTCCTGTGTTTTCTACAATTATCTTACTGGTCCTGGATTCTAAATTTTACTACAAAAATAAAAGTTAACTTCTGTGTAACTGTAATGTTATATTTATGTTTCCCAAATGTCAAAATACAAAGACTAAAAGCAAACTCCTCTCAAAACAAAATAGAGAGGTTCCTTCACTGTTATAAAACATCATACTCCCTTACTCTTCCCTCTCTTTCCAAAATGCTTATGAATAAAAAATTACCAAACATCCGGAAAAGGATATCATCTCATTTCCATATCAGAGGAAGAGAAACACATGTCTCTCTCTCAACAGAAGTTCTCTGGGTTTCTTATAGATCTCTCTTGGGAGCTTGCATCTATTCCTCATAAACCTTTCCTCACCTCTGAACAAGTCCTACACTTACTCAATGATGCATGGCTCCAGAAACATTTTCCAAGACAATATACTCGTACACAGATCCATTTCTTCTCATTTTGCTGTATCTTCTTTATCCTTTGTATTCCATCTCCGGTGCCTACTTCCCATGCTTGAGTAAAAATCCAAACTTCCTCCCATGATAGATCAGCTGATGCAAAATTGGTTTATGGCTTGGGGTTGGCATTCTACTGGACATTTCTAGGGCCTCTACACTGTAGCCAGTCAGAGGACTCTGATAAACATAAAAAAGAGATCCCCAGCCATTACACCTCTAAACCTATAAACATTTTTAAAAAATCTTCCTAAAAAAAATTCCCTACAGGGGCATCAGATAATAATGGGCTTATCCTCATTAATTCTTCTCTCCTCTATTATGGGCCAAATGGCTAAGAGCTGTATCCTAACAATATCTAGCTAGGGGCACCATAATAACTGTGGGTGTCCCCTTGATACTCCACTGTTGGACTAACTGCATCCTACCTAAGGGTCCTGTCATTAGGACAAAGAAATCTACCACAGTGGATCCAAGAGCCAGGTTTAAAAAGCTAACAAAGCAAACCAGAGGCGGGGGGGGACTCTCAGTTTTTCTATCATCTTGCCACAAGCTACTTTATTAGACACTGGTATCTATAAATGTAAAAAATGGCAATGCAAAAATTAACTAAATCTACCCAACCAGGAGGAGCTTCTTAGTCTGGTACTCTTTTGAAATATAAAGAAAACAACTCCTATATTTGTTCAAGTTATTTCAAACCCTAGTTCTGCTTTCTGTAGTACTAATTTCTGGAATCACATGGCAGAAAATATGCTAAACATATCTTCTTCTGTATGTTCAAGTCCAATTTGGCTCAACAGATCTTGACCTCACATATAATTAGTCTTGGTGTAACAGAATGAGGAATCCAAAAACACACAAGTCTTAATCTAGTGGCAATCCTGGGTTTTAATGGCCACACTCATAGCAATCATAGTGAGGCACAGGTTTCAGGAAGCCCCATTCCAATCTCAATAATTGTTCCAGGAGACAGTTTGTGCATAGGACCAGTGTCATATGATGTTAAATGTAATCACACTATAAATAGCCCAATCCCAACAACAGAGATAAGCCTACCCTCAGGTTGGTCAGCCTTTTGTTTTAATTTCTCTCATTCCATCATTCCCAAGGGAATTCAGGGTTGCTGGGATGTTGGCAAACTTGGAATGACTTTAGTTTCTCCACTGTTATCAACTCATTCACAAGTCACACACTCCTTACCCTCTGACTATAATAGCAATTTACATCTGTGGTGTCCAGCTCTTGTTGCAGGGTTGTAAGCCATTTTATTTGCCATCCCCAGATTAATGGCAGGTGTTTATATTGAATAAGTCAGCTGGCCTGCCTAATCACCAAAATGGTTAATGACAGAGTGTTATCTGTGGCAACCATCAATGAAAAACTAGATAAGGTATGTCAGGCAACTTTTTTTGTGTGTGTGTGTGGGGGGGAGGTACTGGGGATTGAACTCAGGGGCATTCTACCTCCGAGCTATATCCCCAGCCCTATTTTTTATTCTTTATTTTGAAACAGGGTCTCACTAAGTTGCGGAGTGCCTCACTAGGTAGCTGAGGCTGGCCTCGAACCCGGATCCTCCAGTCTCAGCCTCACAAATTCTGGGATTACAAGCGTGCACCACCACCCCCGGCTCAGGGAACTCTTAAAAATAGGGCAGCAATTGATTACTTGATCTTACTCTGTTGTTTGGGATATCAGAAATTTCCTGGAGTGCGTTGTTTTAATATCACCAAAAATTCAAAAAGGATAACCCGTTTAATACCTTCCAAAAACAACTAGATAGTATCTACCAATCAACAGGAATCTTTGGATATGATTCCTTCTGGATACATTGCTCCTACTTTTTTCAATTCCTTTACTCATTTACTCATTTTCCTCCTCATCCTACTTTTTGGGTCATCCATAAGCAAGCTGATTACATCACAAATTCAAAAAATTACTAACCACTCTATTAATGAAGTTCTTCCCTTGCAGACCAAAGGCCAATAATCCTCCTTTCAAACACACAGAATACTTAAGACCCTCATAGTGCCTGCAACATATTTTCTAGCCCTAGATACACCTCTGTCCCATTGTCAAGCAGGAATAAATATGAATAAATATGGCTGCCCATTTACAAATATAAATATAAAACCTCTGGAATATGGGCGCTGGGAAGTCTGGCCATGAGGCTTTGCCTGAGGAGGACTAAAAACAAAGGAAAAAAGAGAAATGCCTCCTGACCATTGCCCTGCCCCGAGATGGCCTGGCCAGTAGCCCACCAACCAGTTGCTTATACAGCTACACCTGTACACCCTCCTTTCTTGCCTCATTAAACAAACAACAACAACAAAATAATTCTGTAAGGAGGTGGACTCTCTTTCCCAGTCCTTTGCCTCCTTCCAGGTTATATTCGAGATTAAAGCCTGTTTCTTGCTGTCGGGCCATGTTATTCTTGTTCTCATATACCCAAACAATACTTCCTTTCATAATTATATAAAAATGTATACATTGTGACAGGTAACATTTTAGATTTTATTTTTAAATGGGAATAATTTACATAATGCATCATGGTAATAAGCTTCCTCAATTCCTCCTTTTTATTTTTGTTTGTTCTCTTTTTGTTCTGATACTCATAACATTTTTTCTAATTTTTTAATTTTTATTTATTTTTTCTTGGCCTAGCTTCTCACTCCCATATCATCCTTATCATGAATTCCCACTCATGTTAAGTAATGACCTTTATATACCCTCAATGCTCATATAATTATTTGTAAACATAATATATGCATGCATGTTGCATAGAGTATTATTTTTACCAAAAGATAATTATTATACATGGGGTGTTTCTGCGCTTGCTTTTTCTCACTCAACAATAACTTCTATAAATTATTTTGCTACATTTCAAACTTATTATTTTTAACTGAGTAATGTTTATTTATTGGTTAATCATGTCATAAATCATTTGCTAATCATTCGCTTTACAAGATCTTGCCACTATAAATAGTGCTATAATAAACATCTTGTGAATACAAAGTATCTTATGTAGATAATTTCATATTCTTGTGATTTTATATCTGACAAAATTCCTAGGAAAGGGATTGTAGGATTAAAAAAGGGTACCTATAATAGCCGGGCGTGGTGGCGCACGCTTGTAATCCCAGCATTCGGGAGGCTGAGACCGGAGGATCCGGGTTCGCGGACAGCCTCAGCAACCTAGTGAGACACTCTGCAACTTAGTGAGACTCGGTTTCAAAATAAAGAATAAAAAAATAGGGCTGGGGTGTAGCTCGGAGCTAGAATGCCCCTGAGTTCAATCCCCAGTACCACAAAAAAAAAAAAAAAGGGTACCTATAAGCTTACTCTAAAAATATTGCTGAACTATATCTTGTAATTTCAATCATGTATATTTGGATTTAGATTTATAAAGTGTTCTTATTAGCTAACTAATAAGTAATTTAATTATCATAATTTCTACATCTAGAAATATCAGATTTGTTTATAAAATAAATATATTAATTATATAACAGTTTAAGTATTAAAGTGAGTTTCTGCAACCTCTTTCTAATCTATATACTTTTAATTTTCTCTGTTTTTGTACATTATTTTTAAATGCAGACTTTCATATCACCTATCTCAAATCCAAATCAGTGTTATATTAATCTTCAAAGTAAAAAAGAGAATTTCAGTAACTCATATTATTAATAATTATTCCAAATGCTGAAATGGTTTCATTCAGTGAAACCCACATCTATCTTGCCCTAATTAAATACAGTTACTTTGGCGCTTACTTCAATAAGGATTCATCTTTTAAAATATAATGACCCTTTTTATACAGAAAGCAAGTTATTAGGTCATCTGCCAGTAGACTTCTCTCAAGCTACCCAATTATCATTTCTTTAAGCTTTTTTCATTTCTTGTATTTCCAAGATTTGGATCATTAATTTTTCTCCCTTATGCCTACCTTGCATATTTTTCTACATCATTTTTGGGTCTCAGAGTTTCTGTAAAAGCTAGATTCTAGCCAAGTATTGTACAAGACATTTTATATTTCCAACTTTCTGGTTATAGCACTCAAAATAGAAACTTCTACATTAACTTAGAATAGATTAATCATTTTAATAAGCATGAATTTTATATCCATGAATGATTACTGTGTTAAAGGGCAAACACTGAAAAGGTCTCCTCCAACAAACCAAGTTATTGTCTCTATAAACATCTATGAAAAGATCTGAAGGAGGACACATCAAAAAGGAGCAGCGACAATTCTCTTCCTTTCCTTTGGCATCACAGTTCACTTAGGAGTCTCCAAGGTAACTCCTGAGAGTCCTCCCTCCACATTCTCTCCTCAGATGGGCATCGTGCTCATCATTGTGAACACCATGGTTAACATGCCTATTCCTTCCTCATATTACTATTGCGTGCTTTAATAGTGTCTTCACATTCACTTATTTGATCCCATAAATGCACCTGAATAAAAGGAATTGCCAGCTATTCTTGCAGAATCTTCAAACACAGTGATCACTGTCAGAGGTGCTATCATCTGCCCAGTTAGTCATCAGTTCACAAAAGCCAGGTTATGGAACCAAGCTAGGTATCTAACAATAGATGCGTGGATGAAGAAAATGTGGTATGTAATTATAATGGAATTTTATTTTACTTAGCTGTAAAGGAGAGCAAATTTATGTCATTTGCAGGAAAATGGATAGAACTGAAGACATTATGCTAAAATCAGCCAGACTCAGAGAGTCATGGGCCACAATTTTTCTCCTATATGTGGAAGGTAGTGGTAATATTTTTTTAAAAGTGTCATGGGATAACAAGGTCCCACTTGTGGGTCCTTGACTTTCGTGATAAAAAGAATTTTAACACGTGCCATTTAGGAACAAAAAGTAGGAATTTATTTAGGAAAATAAGGAAATGGGGGAGAAAAACAGGTGAGAGGACATCTTCCTGTCCAGATGCGCTTCCCAGGGCAAGAGAGCGAGTCCTTGCCTCCTTAGTCCTTATATGAGAAGGGGTTGGCACAGAAGAAGTCTGGACCTCCTCCTCACAGGTATAGGTGGGCCTTCCAAGAAGGGTGGGCACAGAAAAAGTTGGATTCTCCTCCTTCTCAGGTTTCAAGTGGTCGATAGGTGGGCGTTCCAAGTTGGGCCCTCCTCTTCCTCAAGTTTCAAGATGGGTCTGCCCTTGGCTGTAAATTTCTGGTGTCCTTGGTCCTGGCTCTTAGGTGGGAGACAGGGCCTAAGGAACTTCCAAAGGTGGAGTAGAGGCTGCAGCGCTTCAGTTCCAGGATTTTATATTAAAGTGATATTTTTACTTTTCCTTCCCATTTGTCTCCTTCCTGCCTACTTATTTCTTCTATCCTACATCAAAAGGACCTTATGAAATTTAGGAGAGAGTACAGAGACTTTCAGGGGATGGAGAAGGGAGAAGGGTGGAGAAAAGGAAGAGGAAAGAAACAGATCCAATAATATTATATATGTGTATGAATGTATCACTACAAATCAATCATGTACAATTACAACACACCAATTAAAAAAAAACTCTGTTCATATTCCCTCAATAAATCCTTATCTAAATAATGAATCTCAGAATTCTAAATAACTTAGCTTTTTTTTTTTCCATTTTATGTCCTAAGGATTAATTGGCTCTTTTTTCTGCCTTTTATACCAACTAAATATTCATGATTTACTAATCCACACCTATATTTCGTATACTATTGAGATTATGGAAATAATCTATTATTCTTCCTGAGATTAGTTCTGCTCCTTACAAGTCAACCATCTTTCACTTTTCAGATTGCATGATGAAGGTGAAATGCAATTATGGTGTTTTTAGTTGGTTAAGTCTCTCACATGGCTTTGCATAACCTATCAAAGAAGAACATCTTGCTTATAAGGGTACAGGCTGATTCGTCTTCTGTTATTAATGGCCTTAGAAATAAGTTTCACCCTGATAATGCCAAATTGCTAATGGCTTTGTGTAAATATCATCATATTACTATTACATGTCCTGGATGATTTTATGTTTTTGCATTACTGATCTCTTCTCTGTATTAACCAACTTGTACTGGTATTACAATATCCATTACAAAAATTATAATTAAAAGACTTCCTGAGCCCTCTCTACTTTGAGTCTGGTTTTATTTACTCCATAACCCCAACAGCTATAATATGGCCTGATATAATAAATCCTCAAAAAATGTTTGTGAAAATTGAATATCTTTTAAACAGTTGCATTTACTTGCTGTATGCCTGTGTTAAAATTTTCATATGTCCAGATAAGCTTCTACCACAAACTAACATAACAACATAAACTCACATAAACTTTGGACTGAATATGAAACAAAACTACTTAAAGACACTATAGTGTGAGTAAATGTAAGCAGATTATGCACAGAAGCCAATGCTTCAAAAAATAGTAAGGAATTAGGTGAGCAATAGTGGTTTTCAATAAATTCAAAATCCATTCAGACTTCCCAGCATAAGCAACCAGATGGTAAACATAAGTATAACTATGATCATAATATGTATTATAGAAAGTAGATAGTGAGCATTCTCAGAAGTTACTTCTCCACTTCCTTTCTCTTCCCTTCCTGAAATTCAGTCACATGTAAAGTAGAACTTTTAACTATGTTATGAACATTCTGTACTGCTGTCTACATTTTCATCATTTTTTTTCTTTTCATTGTCGTCTGTACATTATTTGGCTATCCCTAATTTTTCCTTTGCTAATGAGCTCTTCTGCTGTGCCCAACCTATTTTAAATTTATTCTATTGACTTTCTTATTCTGTATTTCACTCTAAGAAATAAATATAAGCAATATTCTTTTATAGAAATTATACTTTAGTGATAAAATTTCACATTTCACCTGATTTCTTGAATAAATTAATCATACCTAGAATTTTAATTCATTTGATAAATTTTAAATCTATATCACAGTTCTAGATATAGATATAGACTTATTAATTAATTTCAGTTGTTAATTTTCCCAACTTGATCTGGCTTATTCTCCTCACTATTAAACATTTGAAATCCTTTGTGAAAAATATAGTCTAAGAATAATATTCTCTTCCCTACAGATAGTTTTATTATATCATTAGACAGATAACTGAATTAAGGAAAATGTATACTAAACCAAATGAGAGTTTTCAGCATTTGGCTCATTCTCATTATCTTTTTTTATATTATTTTGTTGGTGCATTGCAATCATACATCATGATGAAGTTCAGAGTGATGGAGGCATACATGCACACAGTACTCAGCCCTCCCCCTGGGCCCCACTCCACTCCTTTCCCCTCCCTACCTCCCTATGCATGACAGTGTGACTGGCATTGATAAATTTGTTTATGTACATATTTTTATTAAGATATTTCCCTCTGCAAGTCTTCCTCCCCCTCCCATTCCTCCCTCGCCACACTGAAGTTTCTCCTCCTTTGTCTGGAGTCCCTCCTGTGTCCCAATTTCTTCCTAGCTTCCACATATGAGGTAAAACATCGGACTTTTCACTCTTTGTGACTCACTAATCTCATTTAGCATAACATTCCCATTAGTTTTTAACTCAATGAGTTGTCCCACCAAAGATTCAGATAAGGGTATGGCACATTGACCTGTTTCCCACCTACTCCATAATCTTTAAACTACAGTTTTTAATCTCTTCCAAACCAAGAATTTGGAAAGTTTTGTTGAATTTTTTTTATATTTTAGCAGCAGCTGCTTTCTGTGTCTGCAGTCTGGGCACCTAAAAATGCATTGAGGAAAAGTACTATAGAATGTCAGGTTCATTTCTCACTGGGAACTTAGCCTTCAAGCCTGGCTGACTTAGCTTCCTTGAAATCCAATTTTCCTCTCTCCCCCACTGTAACCCTCTAAAATCTCTGATAGTCCCAGATATTGCACAGTTTACTGCTAGGACTTTCAGTCTTTCTCCCTATGTTGCATATTAGCAAAAGTCTTGATAAAAGAGCAAAGTGCCAGATTCACCACAGTGATGATTATTTCTCCCTGAGAACTCTGCCTCTCCAATCTCACCTAATTTCATGGGTCTCTGATGTCTTGAAGTGGAATTTTCCACCAATAGTACTAGTCTTTGGAGGGGGAAGAGGGAGCTTTGGTCTGCTTCAAATTAAATTCTTGCACGTGAAAAGGTTAACACTATTTTTCATAAACAGGAAGTAGATTTAAAATTAAAATTTTATTAATGTACAATAAACTATTTACTGTTGTAATTTCCTGTTTAGCAAAAGTATTTTACATTTTCCTACACATTTTATTATGCAAATCATGTTCTACATCCCTAAGATAATTATTCTCTAATCTTATCTTCTGTTTCATTATCTAATTTACAACATGTATCTGACATTTTGTTTATACAGAAATAAGTGATATTTCAACCTCTTGAATGAATAAGTGAATTATAAAGGAATATGATATTGGAAAATAAGCTCTTAATTCTTTTTTTATTCTGTCAAAGTTCTGTCAATTAATTTTATATGATTAGACTAAAACACAAATTATTTTATTTTTTGTCAAAAAATATCCTTCCACGTATTTAATACTATTTATATTCTTCCATAACTGTTGAGAATATCTGTTATGTTCTTTATATCTTATCTTTCTGCTATATTTGTCTTTCAGTTATGAGCAAATTATTTGACTTACCTTCATTTCATGTGATAATTTCTTTGTGGCAATGTTCATGGTAGGGACATGGTGATTTTTCCTCCCTTCTCACAGGAGGAATCTGACATTTGATTCTTTTAGTTTTTCAATATTTACTTACCTTTGCCTGTTATGGGCAATTTTGTCCTACACAAAATTGGACCTAATTTTCCCCAATTAATGTGTTAATTATAATAAAAATACACAAAATTGGACCTAATTTTTCCCAATTAATGTGTTAATTATAATAAAAATAAAAGGAACTCATTTTATATTTACTTATTTTTTGTTGTTGTCCACATTTATGGTGGCCACCTCCCTACTGAGTACATAAAACAGTAAAAGCATTATTATATTTCAAAATTTCTCTCATATGCTTGACACAATGTGAAAAGTTCACTATCTTTCTTTCAACATCACCTATTTTTTGAGATAAAAATATTATGACTTTGAGGATTATCTTTTGTTAAGCTGGTAGTGATGTTTTCTTGCAGATATTTATACTTTGTATATCTTAACTCAAAGCAAAACTTCCCAAATGGCATTTCAGTGTTATTTTACCACAAAATCATATTGAAATCCTTAATTTAGGATTTTGAAATAAGTTTTAATATTGGTCAGGCATCGTAGCACACGCCTGTAATCCCAGTACTTGGTGGGTTGAGACAGAAGGATGGCAGGTTCAAGACTAGTCTCAGCCACCTAGGGAGAGACCCTCAGCAACTTAGCTAGACCATATTTTAAAATAAAATAGGCTAGGTTGTGACCCAGAGGTAGAATGCCCCTGTGTTCAATATCCTTTACCACAAATACTAATATGGTACTTAATTAATATTAATATGATAATTAATGGTACTACTACTACCATTACTACTACTAATAATAATAATGTATTATTTTTTTTTTACCTTTGTATTTTAGTTTTAGGAGAACCATGGTTATGTGAATAGAATAATGCTAGATTTTTTTCTATGACTGTATTTGGGTATTTATTACAATAGCTTTGAAAAATTCCCGTCAGGCCAAATAAAAAAATATGCACAGCATTTTATCATAGTTTTCATTATAGTCCACATCACAATGAAATATAAATCATTTATTTATTTTCATATTGCCTGAGATATATTCTATTTTTATGCTATTAAAATAATGAAAATCATTTTGGCACATACATCTTGCACACATGAGTACATTGTTTATAAGATATTTATTTAGGAAATATTATTATGTCAAAGGGATTTTGATTTTTCTTCATGCTCCATATTTTCTTTCTGTGATGAATATGTGAACACATACTTTAGATGATTTCACTTAGGGGATTACAGTAGAACATTTATACAATAAATGTTTTAATATTTTTAATATATACATTTATAAGCTAGTGATATGAAATTTAGGAAGTTAAATGTATCCACAAGGAAGTAATAAATACTAATGAAAATATGCATAGATTTTTGTAGCTCCATTAAGTTTATTAAATATGACATCTGCAAACCAAAAAGGACCACCCATTAGTAACTGATACAATTACAAGCAAAATGCCTTTTTCTAATTTATATCCCAGAATAAGTAGTAATTTAATGTTAAAAATGAAAATATTATATACATTATATATATAATATTACAATTAAAAAGTTGTAAATATAAAACAAAATAGCTCTTTTTATTTTTTGTATAAAATATAAAATTTGTATAATTTTATATTATTTTCAGCAATTATTAACTCTTTTTTTATTTACCCCATTGTTTCTCCTATATACTA
>PVLC010020826.1:0-23499 GCA_004027655.1 Graphiurus murinus | reverse complement strand
CTGGTTTCCTTGTCCTGCATAAGGAAGGATGATTCAGAGTCAATGGAAAGGAAGGGACAGGACAGTGAATGCTTTTGCTGCAGAAAAACACTCTGATCCAGCTAGAAAAGCACCAGATTGTCAGGAAACAGGGACAAAGACCTCAAACTTCAGACAGCAGAAGACACAGACCTCAGAAAACATAGCCCTCTGGAGCCATTTTTGTGAGGATACCAACATTTCCTACACACCTCATAAGCCACAAGAATTGGCATATTACATCAGTGTTATGGGGCTTTAAAAGGGAGCTAAGCCTTCACAGAAAGGTAACATATGTTCAGAACACTACATTCAAGACAAATAAAAATGATGCCATATATTTTAGAAATATCTCCAAAGTGACTCCAGTAGAAAAATCATGGCGCTTGAAATAGCAACCATATACTTGTAGAGAATTTGCAAAGGCTCAATCTATAAAATTCTCAATAATTGAGACTCAGTATGTTTTCAACAGGGTGAAACTTACTTGGCATAATATCGATAGACTGAAATAAGGAACGCTCATTCAGATGGGCCCGAGTTTACCTGCACACCTCTCGCACAAGTGAGACTTGTGCATTATTGGCACCAGCTGTGCATTTATGAATAGCGCAGAACGTTTCCCCAGGACACTTCAGAGGTCTTGCAGCTGTCACCACACCCTTCTCATACTCAACCTCTGTTTGCAGGTCCTTGACAGTTAATTCAGTCAAACCCCCAGGAATCTCCACACAAAAGAACTGTAATCCTTATTTGCCTGCTCCTTAAAGAGTATTTGAAAAATGATGATATCTGAGTGTAATGTATCATGAAAATCATATATACAATCTATATATAGTATGTATATTGATATAGCAGATTTAATACAGCTACATTATGTCATGTTAATATATTATGCTAGTGATGTATTATATGTAACAAATATATTATTATTAATATATCATATTATTAATATACTACTGTATTAGTAATATGTAATATTTACATACAATAGTCTGCATGTTGATATAGTCTAATACAAATATACTATTATAAATATTATATAATAATATTTTATTTTATTGTACACATCTATATAAGAGAGACAGAGAGTTAGGAATATGCATGGGGAAGAGTTCATAGAAATAAACTCTAAATTCCTGAGCCGGGCATGGTGGCACACACTTGTAATCCCAGCATTTGGGAGGCGGAGACTGGAGGATCCAGGTTCGTGGCCAGCCTCAGCTGCTTAGTGAGGCCCTCCTCAACTTAGTGAGACCCTGTTTCAAAATAAAGAATAAAAAATAGGGTTCAGGCTGTAGCTCAGAGGTAGAATGCCCCTAGGTTCCATCCCCAGTACCACAAAATAATAATAATAATAAAACTCTAAATTCCTAACAGTGGTTTTTCTCTTGGAAATAGAATTACTTGCAGTTTTCCTTTCTTCTTTATGTCTCTTTATTCTATGAAGTTTTTGTAAACAGCATACATATGCAGACATATATATATGAAATCCCAATATTTCCCTGTAAGAGGAAGGAAGGAAAGAAGAAAGGGAGGGAGAGAAAGAGGGGACAAGACTGAGAGACCAATGACCCAGTTGCCACTTATCCTGTCAGGTCCCTTTCATCTTTTTCCACACTGGAGTATCCTGAACTTTTTATTTGTAAGGGGTTTCCCTGTGGTTGCCACACCCAGTCCCTAAAGATTTCCCTTTGGGAGGATGATAAAACTTGAGTTCCAAGGATGAAAACCTTCGGAAGCCACAAAGCCACCCTTGGGTACAGCCAAAGATGGGGACCCATTAAGTCTGTCTCCCACCAACCTAGGGGACTCAATGGATCTCTAGGTCTATTCCATAATGCAGCCAGGTTATCTTCTGATTCAGAAACATGTCTGTGAACCAAAAAACAAACTTGGCTCACAATGGTGGTCACCTTGTCATGGATTGGTACAAACCAGGACAGGCCATAGAAAATGAAGACTTTGGATACAGGCTGGCTCTCATTCCAGAAGCCTTCCCTGAAGCTCTCTGCTCACCAAGTCAGCAAGACTTGAGTCACCTGAGGAAGCAGACCTATTTTTTTCTCTCCTAAACCTGCCCTTTCTTTATATGCTCTTTAAGACTGAACGGTATAAAACGGGAGTGACATTATGTAATTACTTGCCTTTTACTTGGCACTAACTTAATTTGCTTTTCATTCTCAGGTATTTAAGAGACCATTATTTTCCCATCAGACTTTACTGTCTGCCAATTAAGGCATTAGATCGATGAGGTAGGGCGAGAACACTATTCAGGAAGACTTCAGGTGGATGTATGGACAATAACTGCTTTCTATCACTTTCCCTTTGTCAAAAATGTAATTATTTTGCCAGCTTTCCAGTTTATGTGACACCATTCATAATATGTTGGTTTGGGGTTTCACTTGCAAATAAAAATGGCTTGTGCATGGTGTAAGTTTTACAACTAAATGCACACTAAGTTTCCTCTCTAAGGAAAAAGTCGGTGGATGGGGATCAGGTTCATGAGCTAGAGTTGTTTGGCTAGTGCCCTCTTGTGGGCACCTGAGTTTCAAAGTATGTTGTGATGGGCTCCCCAGAGGTCCCACAGGGCTAGGCAATCTCTGTTTTACCAAGTAAAAATGTCATCAGGAACCACATCTCAGTTCCATGGTGCCCACTTCAATTTCATGATCAAATATGATTTGCTCTGAGAAACTAGGGGCTTGAGTTGGTTTAAGTAAGGTGCAATGACCTGAACAAAAAAAAAAAAAAAAATGCAAGTCATTTTTGTTCTTATTCAGTCTTATTTTAAGTAATAAGAGCTGAGGCACTGAGGGCTTTCTATCTCATCCCTTGAAACCCAGTCATTTTCTTTTTCTCTGTGTCATTATGGAAAGCGCCTGTGCTTTGGAAGTGCAGGAAATCATAGTAATTGCCCAAGAACAGTGGAGAAAGAAAGGGTTCAGGACAAAGGTAGAGACATTTTGCCAGCTCCACAAAGCATTTTTTAGAAAAGAGAATTAACACATAGAAAAGGTCACCGTAAGCATAGCCTGTATGATTAATAAGTTAGTAAACTGCCAGCTCTGATAACTCAGGGGCCAAAAGAAGAGAGCAGCTTATGTAATCGTTAATCACAAAATATGAATGTTGTGTATTATGGCCTCCTGGTCAGGCTATGAGGTTCTACTTCTGACCTGGAAAATCAAGTCTACCGGTCTTCATCAGGCAATAGGCTGTAGGTTGTTTTGATTACCCTAATCCTGGGTTTAGAACACACACACAGACTCGGTAAATCTATTGCTCCCTTCTCAGAGAACAAGCCTGGAGTAGACAGGCTATCGCCTAACAAATTCTGCATCCAAGTTAACCCTGAACTCATTCCAAATTCAAATCAATGACGCCCCATCATAGTTACTGGGCCCCATGCTTCCCCTGCCTGTTTGCAGGAGAGTTTTATTAGATAGCCACTAGCCACATGCAGCTAACTAAATTTATATTTAAGCCAATTATAATTAAATAGAGATCAGCCATAGTGGCCAACACCTGTATTGTTAGTACTTGGGAGACTGAAACAGGAGGATTGCAGATTCTAGGACAGCTTCAGCAATTTAATAAGACTCTGTTTCAAAATAAAAAGCAAAATTGAGCCTAAATATATCTCAGAGGTAGAATGCCCCTGGATTCATCCTCCAGTACCAAAAAAAAAAAAAAAAAAAAAAAAACAGTTAAGTAGAACTGAAAACTTAATTCCTCATTTGTGCTAGCCACATCTCAAGTGGCCAATAGTGGTGTAACCCATGGCTACCATATTGGATAATGAAAATACAGAACATTTCCATTGTCTCCCAGAGTTCTGCTGGCCCGTGAAATTAGAAGTTTTTGCTCATTTGACATTCCTCTACCTCAAGATGAGCTCAGCTCAAGGGAAACAGGACTCCTTTAGACCTACAGCAGTAGTTCTTGGACATAGGCATGCATCAGAATCACTTAAGAGCTTGTTGAAACACAGATTGCTGGGACTCACCCCAGAATATCTGACTCAGTAGGTCTGGAATAAGGGCCCAAATGTTTGTATTCCAATGATATCCCAGGTGATACCAATACTTCCCCTCAGGAGACCAGATTTTGAGAGCCACTGCTCTATAGAAAGTAGGAATAATACCAAGAAGGTACCTAGAAACTGGTCCACCTGACCACTAACTTAAAGTACCCAAATTCCAGTCTCTATGCAGTCAACACTTCTTTGTTGAGCACCCTCTCTGTGCCCAATACCAGGTTAAGTGCAGAGCTACAGTATCGAGCCTTGATTCTGCAGCTGCAGAGGATACTGTCTAGAGCTGCACTGTCTGCCCAGCAGTCATTGACCATGTGTGGCTAGTGAGCACTTAAAGTCTGCACAGGATACATTGAATGTTTAATGTCATTTCATTTTGATTAATTGTAATCCATACTTAAGTACAAAAGCATTGTAAAATATTTTCCCATTAAATACAACTATATCACTTTGACAGGACTGTGTTTTACCTGAACCATGGAAATTTTAACATTAAAAAATTGAGAAAATTCAAATAAAAACAAATCGAGATGTGATCTTAAATGGAAAAATACAGACTGGAGATTTACTATGAAAAGAAGGCAGCCGGGCATGGTGGTGCACGCTTGTAATCCCAGTACTTGGGAGGCTGAGACAGGAGGATTCGGGTTTGCAGCCAGCCTCAGCTATTTAGTGAAGCCCTCCACAATTTAGTGAGACCCTGTTTCAAAATAAAAAATAAAAATAGGACTGTAGCTCAGAGGTAGAATTCCCCTGGGTTCAATCTCTAGTACCACATACACACACACAAACACACACACACACACACACACACACACACACACACACACACACACACACAAAAATACCTGGCAAAGTACCTCATTAATTTTTATGTTGATTACTTGCTGACCTGATAATATTTGTTAGATATTGGGTTAAATCTATTAAAGTTATTTTCACCTATGTCTTGTTATTTTTCAAATGTGATTACAAGAAAAAAGTTAAGTTAGCTGGGTGTGGTGGTACACACCTATAATCCCAGTGTTTGAGAGGCTGAAACAGGAGGTTGCAGGTTCAAAGCCAGCCTCAGCAACTTAGTGAGGTCTTAGCCTCAGCAACAAGTCCTTCTTTCCAAATAAAAACTAAAAAGATCTGGGGTTGTAGCTTTGAGGTAGAATCCCCCTGAGTTCAATCTCCAGCACCATACACATTAAAAAAAAAAAGTTAAATTGCATGTGTGACTTGCATTATGTTTCTGTGAGACGTTGCTAACCTGGAACTCAACCTCACTCTCTGGGCCTATCAATTGCCTGTCAATCAACTGTGGCCCTGGTATTGGAGAGGAAGAATAGTAGATGAGTGATCTCTGAGGCTTCTTAAAGTTCTAAGTCTGTGATTCCTACGAGGCAACCTGCTAGGAGATCATCTTTTTTCTCCTGTTTTTCCTCCAAACACTGGGCAAATCTGCCAATTATTCCCCTCTGGAGATCATGACAGCCTACTCTCCACCTGCAGTTCAGAGAGAAAGAGAGACGATGATTGAACCTCCAGAAGCCACAGAGGACTGCATGCCAGGCCCCCACACACAGTTCTAACAGAGCTGCACTTCTGAAACACATACCTATGTGCTATGTGGGAGCGCACTTGTCTTTCTTATGTGTAGCAAAACAATGGACTCCCGACTCCAAAGATTCTTTCCACTAGCTACAGAAATACCACAGGTTGAAATGCCAACTATTATTCAGTGGCCTTCAAGGTCAAAACTATGGCATCTACTTCAACCAAGCACAAATGGTACATTTTTAAAAAATTAAAACCAGCCCACAAATTATCTACCGTGATGAGTTCTATCTACCATCTCTTTTCCTCTACTGTGTCCCAAGGTCACCAAATCCTAGAGAATCATTAGTAAGAATAGTAATCTTAACAATAATACTCATTGAGCAGTTGCACAGTATTTTAGCATCTACAAACATTTTAAAATAAAGTGTTTTGCTTTATACTGTCAGTGTTCAGTGACATTCCCAAGGTTGTGAAGTTGAGACATACCAGGGCCAGGACCTTGTCCCCATGCTCTGGCTCTTTTATCTGGACAATATCTGGCATTCATGTGGGGTCCAAATGACTGTCCCACAATCTCAACCAAACTATGGGACAAACCTCAAACAGCCCAGAACGCTGAGCTATTTTCAAAACTACTAGCTATGAAACTTCCCAGAACAATTAATAAATTTAAAGAGGACCAGTGCCTAGGCAAGTTGCTATATTGAATTTTTTTTCTTTAGAAAATTTCTAGCTTCCCTTCCTATACTGCCATCTTCTGTGATATTAATTCAGCTCCTCAGATCATCAACACTTGATCATTGCTTCAACAAGACTAGATTCCAAGAAAAGCACTCAGGGCTGCTCTGGACATCTTTTTTCCTCTTTCCATTAAAACTTGACTATCTTGTGTCTTCCCACTTTTAGTTTTGCTCCAGACCCCTAAAAAGTTAAACTGACATTCAAGATAGCAGTCCCTCTCCTAGAGGTAGATTCAAAAAATCCTTTAGAGACAGCAATGTCTTAAAGGAATAAATGCTTCAAGGGGAAGGAAGGTTCGGACACTGGACAAACCAGAACTTAGATATCTTCAGATATGTGGTGTCCTTAATCAAATTATGGAAACAATTATTTATCCAGAGGTGAAGACGATATTCAAAGCAAATTAAAGTAAACCTCCCTTCTCAGCACTGATGTGCTTCAGCTATCTCACTAAAGGTAATCAAGACATAGAGACCTTCACAATGCCCTTCTGAGGGCAGTGCGTGTCCCTGAGGCTACTAACAGGCCACATGGCCTGTCATTCGTGGTTATCACTGCAGACTGTCCTCTGAGCCACAGCTGACCTCAACATGACAACATGAACTGAACCAAGTTTAGTTCATATGGGCTTTGGTGTAATTTTCTTGCTAAGTTAGACTCGGATCTATATATTAAAATATTCAAAGGTAAATTTCAGATAAAGAAATATTAATACATTGAAGCCCTTTATTAAAGTATAGAATCTATTGTATCAATACAATATCTTCTCTATTGATGATTAACTCTATTCACCATCTACCAAAGAACTAAATAGTGCAGATTTTACCAAAATAGTGGAAATCTAGAGATTACATCTACCTTGTGTTGGGCAAATTTCTTCTAATAATTATAATTTTAATAGACTTGTGCCCTGGTAATTTGCATTCTGTAGATACAAAATATATAAGAAACAAGAATTAATGTTAAATGGCAGGTCGAAGCCAATCTGGGATAAAATATGTTATGTTTTCATAATATCAAGATTTCAAAAGGCCATTATTCATCTATTAGCAGTTACTTTTTTTTTTAATACTAACACTTAGCATCAGCAAGCATATAATAAGACCAGCATGCTCATGTGATTCTTGGTGTTTTAGAGAATCTTTAAAATAGTTATACTCTTTCCTTAGCTAGTCTTCTAAAAATTGAGAAGTAGAAATGTGCAACTTATAGTAAAGAAAGGAATCTTAAAAGCAAATATGCATTTATAAGGAAATTTTGGCAAATATGAGTGAATATTTTATATCCACTAAAAGTAATATTTTTAATAATTATTTTTATTTTGAATTCTAATTTAATTTAATTTCATGTAGAGAATATTTAGATAAAATATACATAATATTTTTATTGTATAAAAGCTTTTCAAGCCAGGCGTGGTGGTGCACGCTTGTAATCCCAGCATTTGGAAGCCTGAGACTGGAGGATCCGGGTTCGCGGCCAGCCTCAGCTACCTAGTGAGGCACTCCGCAACTTAGTGAGACCCTGTTTCAAAATAAAGAATTAAAAAATAGGGCTTGGGGTGTAGCTCGGAGGTAGAATGCCTCTGAGTTCAATCCCCAGTTCCGAAAAAAAAAAAAAAAAAAAAGCTTTTCAACTAAATGTTCCCTTAATTTTGCCTAACCATCTCCTCAGAGACAATCAGTAATACCACTGTTTTATTTATCATGTCGGATACATTTTATACATATATAAGTTACAAACTGTGTGAATAAGTTTAGTTGTCCTTGAGAGCAATATACTGTTAGAAGCTTTAAAAAAGATTACTAATTCAACTCTAGATTATTTCTCATGATAAAACCTATGCAATTCACAAATTTTCATTGTAGAGGAAGGACTTCATATGATGTGACATTGCTACAAATCCTATTTGTCCATCTGTTGAAAGAAACCTTCTGATTAAGAGCAAAAGAAATAAAGAGTTATAGTTATACAAATACTTTCCCACGAAATTCCTAACAGCAGATTCTATTCTCATGGGTAGACAGGAGTAAAGATTTCCTCTCTCTCAACCTACATTAGAGCTACTCACCCATTAGAAAAGATGTGCGGAACAAGGAAGAGCCACAGTAGCACCTTAAAATCAAGAACCTAACTTAGAGCACGGCCAGCAGCACTGGGAGCTGATCACACCAGCACCAGCTTCTCCTGCTCCCCATCCTTCTAAGATGAGGGGTCTTCTCCATTGGTGCCCTAATTCATGGTGGGGCATCCAGTTCTCATGGACACCTTGCTGTCCTCACAGCAGAAAACATCACAAACCATGGAAAGCAGCCCTCTGAGACTTTGTGCTCGTGTCTCAGATTAAAATCATAAGATGTAGAATTTGTTAGATAAATTGCTTGTTGAATTTCTGAACCTGACACACAAGTATTCAATAATTTTCAAAGGGATGCCTAAAAGAATGAATTCTGTATTGTTGCTCCAAGGAATAAATGTTGAAGGTGTGTGTGTGTGTGTGTGTGTGTGTGTATAATAAGAGAGAGAGAGAGAGAGATTTTGGTACTGCATGTTGTATTAACTAAAAACAGCTCAGGTGGAAGTTTCAGTGGTGATAAAAGAAGGACTTCTGGACTGAAAGAGGTTAAGTACACTTTTAGGCTCCAAAACACCAATGGCAAAGGAACACACAAGATGATGATGAGTGGGGTTCTGCCTTTCCCACTGGCCTGACTCACAGATTCATATATCCCTTAGCTATTCTGCCTAAATGGAGCCATATTCCCAAAGAGGAGAACAAGTGAATGGTCTTTGAATTATATAGCACCTTATTTTCCCACTGAAGAACTCCAATTGTTAGTGGGCAATTACTTTCTCCATATTTGGTTATTTAATACCTTTCCTTGTGCTCTGTTGATAAATTCTTCACTGTAAATTGGTTTCATTTTACAAATGGTGAAAATTTTCAGGTTAAAAAATGTACAGTGCCATATAAATATAAGGTAATATTATTTATGATAACTCTCATTGCTGTTATAATTAGTATAAGAATGATAATGCTTATAATGTTCTCCCAAAATAACAGGCAACTTGATGGCTAGATACCTGGAGAATGTAAATGAGCACGGGCCCGGGCTGTTAGCATGCATATGATAAGAATTTATTACTGAATTAATCGGTAGGTGTAATTTTCCCTGTCATGGAATTGCAGGAGGTAAGAACTAGCTTGGATGCTTTCTGGGGGAAGGAAGTGTGGTTGTGGGGCAACTCTGTAGGATGATACATGATGTGGCAGAAGACTTTTGAGTAGTGAACCCCAAAACACACACACCCCCAATAGCAGCTCTCTGGAAGGACTTTCAGCCTCCAGAGACGAGAACTAACACAGGCATGTCTGGGGCTGCAGTGGCAGCGAGCTCACCTACAGGGTGGGCAGTTTTCACACTTAGTAATGGCTACCATCTTCTAATCACTTTCTATGTGTCAGGCATGGACCTTTGATCAGGATTTATTTCATTCTTTCCGCAATCCGAAGGAATTGTCACACTAATTTGATAAATGAGGGAACTTAGACACAGAAAGGCTGATCCTCTTGACTAAGGATTCATGTCTTAAATGGACTAGTCAGGGCAGAGTTTGATTCCAAAGCCCTTACAGCAAACTGTGTTTTCCACAGTTTGGTCCTGAAGTCATACATTCTTCCAGGCCAATCTGTAATTAAATACCACAAGCCTTTCCTTGGAGTCTTATGATATGCAAATAACAATTCTACTAAGCATCATTTGTGTGTGTGTGTGTGTGTGTGTGTGTGTGTGTGTGTGTGGTACTGGGGATTGAACCCAGGGGCATTTCACCTCCAAGCTATACCCCCAGTCAGATATTTTTATGTTTTATTTTTTGAAACAGGGTCTCACTAAGTTGTGGAGGGCCTCACTAAGTAACTGAGGATGGCCATGAACCTACAATCCTCCTGTCTCAGCCTCCCAAGTACTGGGATTATAAGCATGTGCCACCACACCCAGCTAAGCTTCATTTTTACATAAGCATAAGGACTAATGCACTAGGAACTTCCTGAATTGATTACTAGAAGTTATTAAAATGCTGATATTTACAAACTAAAATTAATATGTTATCAAGATAGTCTGTGGCTCTAGTTCATTACTGAAAATTTGGACAAAACATTACCTTGTAAAGTCGCTGTTTCATAGTGAATACACCGATAGGTGGAAATCCACTAGAAAGTGGGGATGGGTGGGATGGGAGGACTTTGCTTTGCTGAAGTGTGACACAGTAGTAATTAAAAAAAAAAAAATCTTTGTGCATGTATGTCCCCATCACTCTGAACTTCATTACGATGTGTAATTACAATGCACTGATAAATATATATTTTTTAAAAAAGAACAAACTAATAAAATATTTGGGTAGACAATTTGGCAACACCTAAAACAAAAAAAGAAAATAGTTGAACATCATTGTCCTAACTAGTATGCTGAAATGAAAGAAGAGCGTAGAGTTTCTTACCTTGTATGTGAATGGATCAGAGCACTCTCTTACTGCTTTAGTAATAATATTAGTCTTCTAAATGTTATTTTGTTTTTCTCAGATACCTCAGATTTACATAGGACATGATCCCTTTAAAAATGCCCCACTGGTATCTTCTGAAGTAAAGAGCTAGAATCTCAAATAAGGCAAACAGAGCCAATGCTAATGATAATTAGCTGTGTCTTCAATCTCTCAGTGATTCAGTTTTTGTTTTTTTTTTTTAGTAAAATATTGTTTGAATTCTTGCCTGTTTTAAAATATCCTAACGATCTTTCCTTTTTCATACCCTAAGCAATATAAACTTCTCAGCAAGGCCATTTAGTCTCTCTTCAAAAAATCAGAATAAGCACTTTTCTGAAACATAACTAAGGCGGCTGCTCCTTCCACCCATCACCCACCCATCAGGCGCCTTCAGCAAATAAAAGATAATTTTTAGATTCTGAACACTAACTATTCTTGGACCCATTAGTTGCAAGGGCATGGGCAAATTGGATTATCACTCTGAGTGTTTTTGCCACAGAGTAGAAGATATGTATTGTCCTCTGTTTATTAAAATGTTCCTGCAGCGTTCATGTCCTACTCAACTGAGAAACTCTAGCCGTGAGGATCCAGTTCCTAATTCCAAACCATAAGACAATAATTCAATGTTTATTCCTCCACACCATCCAATCATTATCTGTTAGCAAATGTGGTGATGTTAAATAGCAATTATTTCTACTTGGCGATTTTTATCTCAGCACAGGAATAAAAAAAAGAGAGAGAGAGAGTTGTTTAAATAGAGGAGAAGTCTTTTAAGTTGTTGATATGACATTTATTACTGAAAATTCCCCAGGCTTTGTTGACCCCCAAAGCAGCTATATTTTGATAATGCTTTTCAAGCAGTTTGAAAATAACTTTAATTTGCCACTTAATAGTGCTAAGGACAGCAACTTGAACACCTAATAAGTATCAAAGATACGAAGCAAAAAAAATAAATACAATGGAAGTGTAGCTACTACCACGTTCACTAAATTATAACTACATTCTGTATTTTCCCTTTGTTCTGACAGAATAGGGGATGCCTCCAATAGAATTATACAGTAACTGTCATCTTAGCAAGCAAAGGAGAAAGATCATCAAGAACATGAACGTGTATTTCTTTGTTCTTTCGTTTTTGTTCTTTCTTTCCAGAGTTCAAACCTTCCATTCAGTCCTGAAATCACATTCAGCATGAAGTATGAGAGAGATATTAATGCTAATATGTAAATATGTTAATGAAGAAAATGCCAACCCAATCTGATGTCCATGATTGAAAGGTAGAAAAAGAAAACAAGTAACAATCTACTTTCAGGGATACAGACTTAAGGCAGATAGGCCAGTTTCAAAATGTTTAGGAGGAGTGTAGATAGACTTTGAAACTAAAAACTAATGGTACTGTTGGTCAATGACCTCCTATAGAAAGCAATGTCTCAAAAGAGACATTTTGGAGAATTTTAACCCCAAGAACTATTTTCCACAGCATGAGCAGCCCATCTACCTTGGCAATCACTAAACTGTCCCTGGGAAGGAGATGACACAGTATCTGTGAGCTCTTTATGTGAAAGAGGAAAAGACTTGTGTAATACACAGATTATCTTTGATTTGTGAGGACCACCAATCCCTGCTACAATTATGGAGGTTGGAAAGCAATCCTTCAAAATTTCTTCAAGTGGAAGAAATAAGTAATGCTCAAAATTAAACATGTCAAAGGATATCTGTCTTGAAATGCTCCTAAATATCACTCACCTTTGTAAATAAGTCTATATATTGTGTGTATGATTTAGAGAATGGGCTTAAAAGCTAATTATACACCATTATTATGTTACCTAAGCCACGGTTCTCAGAGCTTAGCAGGCATTAGAATCAGCTGGAGGGCTTTTCAAAACATGGATGACTGTGATGTTACTCCTAAATTTCTGAACCACATCTCAGTAAGTCTGATGTGGGTCTAAGAATATGCATATCTAGTAAGTATACAGGAATGAGAGGTAATGCTACAGCACAGTGGACCTCGCGTGGAAAAATTATTCTCACACTCTATTCCTTAGCCCAACTGTGCCTCTGTTTCTGCAACAGTTACCTCCCAGAGATGTTGTGATAGAGAAGTGGGATAATTCATTTAAACATATTAACACAGTGCCCAGCACATACCAAGTTTTCAGCACATGCTAACTATCATTGCTGCCTAGTTGTGTGGACCTTTGAGGCTTCTGGAAATGAAAACAGAGAATGGCTTGGTATTCTTGACTTTGATTGCTTCTCTGGATTTTCTGCTTTTAACTTTAGATCAAGCAAAACTCCTGTTTTGAGTGAGAAAGATTTTGTTCTTCAAGGATGTTAAATCTACATTTAGTTGGCAACATGTGATTTGTTTATGTGGTTTTGTATTCTTCATTTGTTTCTCACTCTGTTCAGTAAAATATTCACAAGTTTAGTTGGCTGTGAGCTGCTGTAAGGTGTCCCAGGATGAGTGAGAAGGAAGAACCGTGCACAGTTCTACCTTGAAAAATACTTCAGGGACAAATTTCTCCCTACTGTTGCAATACTGGGTTGCACACAGAGGTAATGCTACCATTCTTGGAATCTTCTGCATTTTTAAGTACATTTACTGTATCTGCTTGTTAAGTTGTCTCTTGGTGAATATGTTCTTTAGAAGACAGAAGATGAGAAACTCAACTCTTTTACTGGTCTTGGAGCAAAGTCGAGGTGGTTTAGCGCTAATGGCTGTATCCGAATTCTTTCCAATGGGATTGAATGGTTCTTGTATAAATGAGGATTTGTTGTCAGTACCATTCTACAGAAATAAAAATAAAAAACAGAATAGAATCTAAGCAATAGTGAAATAGGAATATAAGCTATAGATCTAGGGTAAAAAATAACTAGTCTTTATAAAGGAAGCTGTTGTCATTGTTATATGGTAGTGATTTTCATGACTACAATAGAAGAAGATTTTTAGGAACATAGGAATGGTTTTTCTAGAAAACTGTGATCTAGCATGGATGAAGCTCATGCAAGAGTGTATAACAATATAGGTTCCAAGTGTAGCAGCTGATATGAATGTTTCCTGCATTAAAACAATCAAAGTTCATCCTTTGATGCTACATATTCAGCAACATGTGAAATTACTGCTGTTGCCCACAACACCAAATAGTAGAAGTATTTATCACATACGGACTTCTGAAGGAGCTTATCTGAAGTCAATTTCCCAAGTTAAGATCCCTTGGGAAAGGTTCTTACTTTATCCATCTCTGCATATTCTTGAGAATGGCTTCTCCCCCACCCAGAAGAATAGTCTTCAGACTATAAAGAGATAGCATAAGCATTGCCAAGTCAGAAAAGACTCTCACCACTGAATTTTACGTGATAATGGTGAAGCTTGCTGCTTTCCATAAGCTTGAGTCTTCATATGAAAGATATATTGGGGTACTACAGACTTGTTTCCTTTTTGTTGGCAATCTGAGATTCCCAGAGCACTGAAAAACTTCCATAAGATTAGAGATAAGTGAAATGTGCCACATTCAAAAACAAGTAGAGGAAGATGAATAGCTGTGTTTATGTTATATAAAGACACATGTTTATACTATATGTTAAATGTACACATATAAATATATATCCATATAGTCATATTTACACATACACACACACACACACACACACACACACACACACACACACACCTATACAGTAGGGATGCTCACCATCAAGACCCAGGACAAGTTACTAACTAGAGTCATAGGACTCTGGCAGTCATCTTGGGAACAACAGAACTTAAGTAATGACAAATTAACCTCCTAGAGTTTCTGATAGAGTTTACTATACTGATCAGATCAGTGAGGTTTGTGGACATCCTAGGTATATATGGACTGGAGGAAATCAGAGTGACACATGAATGATTCATCAGCAGGAGAATGCAATAGGGACACTGGTTGTTCTGCAAAGTGCTGACCTCCCCATCATTGAATGTCACCAAGTAGATGCTTAGTGAGAACCAGGCAAGTCCATTTCTCTCCCTACATAGTAAGCTTATGGGCTGGAAATTCCCTGAGACAAGGTATTATTTCAGTTACTGGAATATGCATTCAATAAACAAGTATTTGCTAAATGAATAAAGGTCAAAAAAATTTGTGGTACTGAGGATTAAACCCAGGGGCATTCTACCTCTGAGCTATACCCTGAGGCTTATTTTATTTTTTATTTTGAAACAGGATCTCACTAAGTTACTATACACTGGCCTCAAATTTGAGATCCTCTTGTATCAGCCTCCCCAGTACTCAAATTACAGACATGTACCATTGTTTCTGGATACAAATGTCAAAATTAAGTGAAAGAAGTGATTATATTTCAACTATTTCTCATTATTCAGATAGTTATCCTTAAGTAGCTTGGATTTCTATTGAGTTATGGAGTATTTGCCTAATATAAAAATATTCAGGAGCCGGGCGTGGTGGCGCACGCTTCTAATCCCAGCAGTCGGGAGGCTGAGACCAGATGATCCGGGTTCGCGGCCAGCCTCAGCTACCTAGTGAGGCACTCCGCAACTTAGTGAGACTCGGTTTCAAAATAAAGAATAAAAAATAGGGCTGGGGGTATAGCTCGAAGGTAGAATGCCCCTGAGTTCAATCCCCAGTTCCACAAAAAAAAAAAAAAAAAAAATAGGGCTGGGAGTGTAGCTCGGAGGTAGCACACCCCTGAGTTCAATCCCCAGTACCACAAAAAAAAAAAATTCAGAACTTTTTAATGCAAATAAAGATAATTATTTCCACACATTTACCTTATGTCACTTATCTGTATAGTTACTCATATAACAAAAGTAATCTGTTTTGCATGATAATGTGAAGTTATTCCTGGTAATTTTCTTAAGATTTAAAACTTGAAGTGTTGCAGGGAAACTGAGGAATGTGTTAGTTAATGAGCAATCAGGGCTCAAGATTTCTGTTCTTGGAATTTTGAGATCTACTTCTAAAGTCACCCAATAAACTAATTGCTAGTCTCTTTGCTTTCTGCTCTACTATTTATGTAACTTCTCCTTATATGAAAAATACATAGGAGCATAGGAAAGCACTTGGAAATCTGAAAAGTATTTTTTATAATATGGGTTTAAACCAAAGTTACAGTATTTTCAAACTTGGTCACAAGAATAACTTAGCTTTTATTAAGCACTAGTCTACACTGCACCAAAATTAAACTGCTGAAGTTTCTTAGTGGATTACATAAAAGTGCTCAATAGCACAAATGATGCATATGCATAGCTGTGAGTAGATTAACTTATCCCTTTAACCCTCTGGATGATATGTAGCTTTTACTACCCTAAATTGTACATTTTATTGTACTACGTACCCTTCAGATACTTCTTTTTACAAATATAGGTTATTGGGAGTTTTTTGATTCTGTAAAAAGCTTTAATTTCAATGAAGATTTATTGATTCTATCTGTGAGTAATTATGTAAGATTTTGACAATCTACAAAGATATAAAAGAGAAAATCACAGGCTTCTAGTACCTCTTTAGATTCTTTTTTATTATTATTAATATTTTATTGATGCATTGCAATTATACATCAGAGTAAGGTTCAATATGATAAAAACATACATACGTAGAGCTCTTGGTGTATTTCCCTCCACAGCCCACCTCGTTCTCCCTCCCCACACAAATGCAGTTGTGGATTTTTTTGTTTGTTTGTTTTTTGTTTTGTTTTTTCACCGTATGGGGATTGAACCCAGGGGCATTCTACCTCCTAGCTATACCCCCAGCCCTATTTTTTTTGTGTGTGTGTGTAGTACTGGGGATTGAACCCAGAGTCATTCTACCTCCAAGCTATACTCTCAGCCCTATTTTTTATTCTTTATTTTGAAACAGGGTCTCACTAAGTAGCAGAGGGCCTCACTAAGTAGCTGAGGCTAGCCACGAACCTGGATCCTCCTGTCTAAGCCTCCCAAATACTGGGATTACAAACGTGCGCCATCACCTCTAGCCTAACAAATGCAGTTTTGACAAGAAAAATGATGTCATGATTGGAGCAATCCTTTTCACAGCTTACTTACCCATTTGGACGGAAAGATGTTGTGCAAAGTCAAAGTCCTTAAAGACAGGGAGAACATGCACCCTGTTTCCTACTATGCTCTCATTTTCTGTAATTTTAATGGAATTAAACATTTAATGAGTGCCTATTATATACTGAGTTACTGACTTAAATGCTTCCATATGTATCATATGTATTATCTGATTCATTCCCAACAAATACACAAAATCATGATTATTTTACTTAATTTACAAATGGAGAATCAGTGGTAATGAGAAGTTGAGTTACTTCCTAAAGTTGCATAGCTAGAAAAGAATGGAAAGGGAACCTATTCTAATTCGGACACATCCTGGCTCTTTTGTCTATCTTCTCTGCCAGCTCCAGCCCATTTACCAGGAGAAATTGAGGCATAAGGGCCAGTTAAATAACTTGCTTTAAAGATACTATTAAGTAATAAATTTTGTATTTGGTTTTGTTTGTTTTTGTGGTCCTGGGACTGAACCCAAGGGCATCTATGCCTCCAGTCCTATTTATTTTTTTTTATTTTATTTTGAAACAGGGTCTCAGCAAGTTTCTAAGGCTGGCCTCGAACGTGCGATTCCCCTGTCTCAGCCTCCCAAGTACTGGGATTACAGGTGTGTGCCACACACCTGGCTATAAGTGTCTGTATTTGTAACTAGCCACTGAAACTCTAAAACCAAGACTGTCACCTGAGGGCTATGTTGTCTCAGTGCATCTCTGGCAATATTTGAAACCCTTTTACACTGTCATAACTTGCAGGGAAGTGATATTGGAGTCTAGTGGATAGAGGTCAAGGATGTTTAAAATCTATAGAACAGCTCTATTTTAAAAAGAAATCAGGTCAAAGTATTAACAATGGCAAGGGTAAGAAACCCTGCCCTAGAACCTGCCTTTGAGCATTTCTATATATGTCTCTACCACTGAATTTGGACATATTGTGGAAAACATTTCACGTTAATGTTGATTAATTCTTATTCACATTTAATCTCATGACTCTTTCTGATGGCACTATTGATTATAGTCCAATACAACAATATATTTATACCGTACATAAGAATCATGTTGGTATCTTCTGTAAAATAAAAATGCCTGATGTCACTTCCCAAAATCCTTACTGAATTAGTCTGGCATAAGGCTCTTGGCAATCAGATATTTTTTTAAGCTTCCCAAGTGATTTCAATTTGCAGCCAAGTTTTGAGAAACATGTAGAGAAAAATAGCAGGCATCTTTAAAGTATGGAATACTGTCTATCCTCCGCTAAGTTAATATCACAGTAATGGCTTACAGTTAGCAAATGCTTATCATGTGCCCAGGACTGCATGAAATACTTCATAGAAATTATTGCCTTTAAACTCGTCAACACCTCTATCAGATAGGTAGGTGTTTTGTGCCTATGTTAGTTCATTTAGGCTGTTATAATAAAGCATCATAGACCAGGTGGCTTGTAAACAACAGAAATTTATCTCTTACAGTTCTAGAGGCTGGTTAGTCCAACGCACCAGCACACTCCGTGTCTGGGGCTTTCTCTGGTCCACAGATGGCACCTTCTCACTGTGTCACGTGGCAGAGGGGTGAGGCAGCTCTCTGGGGCCTCTTATTAAAGGCACTACCTCTGTTCTTTCAGGTTCTGTCTCCGTTATCTAGTCTCCTCCCAAAGGACCCATTACTTAATACCATCACCTGGGACCCTAGGATTTCAACATATGAATGTGGGCAGGCAAGAGCATTCAGGCCATCACATCACCATTTTACAGATGAAGAAACTGAGATATGTGAAGATTAAATAACTCATCCAGGGCACACAGCAAGTGTGTGACAGAGCTATAAACTAAATGCAGCTCCTCCCAGCTGGAAAACCCATGCTGTAAACCAGTAGCTCCGAAACATAAGCGTGCATCGGAGCCATCTGGCACGCTGGTGAAAACACAGATGGCTAGGCCCCACCCCCAGGGTGCCAGAATTTTCAGGGCTGGAGCAGGGCCCAAGAATCTGCATTTCTAACAGGTCCCTAGTGCTGCTGCTGACTCTGCTGGTCCAGGGACCACACTTTGCAAACCATGTGCTAAACTGGAACAGTTTTCTGTAAAAACAAACTGTTTTTTCCTTTTTGTGACATTTCTTTTGTTTAGGGAAACCCATCCTTCATCCCTCCCCTCCCTGAAATTTGCAGAGAGTTTGGTAGACTTTTTCTGCCCTGCTAGCTAGCTTAATGCCTTGCGATACCAGGGACAGACCCTGAGAACTATGTTCGTGTGGAAAGTGTATAAGGCTGCTGCCTCTATTGAGATGGGGTGACAGCAGAGCCACCCAGGGGAGAGGGCACCTCCTTCTCACCTATAATAATAACACCCCTAATCAGAGAAGAAGAAATCTACCAACAGTTCAGAGGAAAAACCGAAGCCAATGGGGCAACTATCCTCAGGGACGATTATGTACAGGAGCGGGGTGGGGCAGGGGGGCGTGGATCACCAAATGCTGTGTTCACATATGTTCCTTTCACTCTGAACTGCATTATGCTATATAATTACAATGCACCTGCCGGGGTCCAGCCCTCGAGGCAGTGGGGTTGGGGGTCCCTCGATAGGTGTGGATTGAGACCAGGTCGCGAGAATACACTCACACTGCATGCAGTGTTGAGACGTATCTGTTTATTGCTTGTAGGTAGCTGTTTTTTATACTGTCTCTTTTGCGGTGAGGCATATAGAACAGGAATTTTTACAGTCTTATTTTTCCAAAGGTTGAGTAGGTACATCTTTAACTAGAAAAGCCATTTCCCATGGTATTTGATGGGATTAAGAAAACAGTAAAGGTTAAAAAATACAATACGTATATAAAGATTGTTTTAGTACAAAGCAGTGTTAAAGATTAACAACGAATAGTCTCTATTCATTAGTTTAAATCTTTACTATTTGTTTAGCTCCTTTAAGCAGTGTTCTTATCTTTTTCTCAGGCACCTAGAGAGTTAATGTGTCCGGTGAAGTTCCAGAGACACAAGGGGGAAGTGGACAAACTATCTGTCTTAAAGCCTTCTTTACTCATACATAAAATAGTAGACCTAAGTCTCTTTGGCTTATTTATTTTGTTTCTATACCTGTGTGCTGAGAGGGAACATAAGGCTGTTTAGTAACTAAGCTTACAAAGCCTGTTTCCTGACTAATGTTTGTATGTGGTTAATGAATTTCTTATGGGTTGTCTTGAGGCACTCTTTTTTCAGCTAAGAGATCACTTTTGTCAGGCCACATGTTTCTAAGAAATTCTCCTTTATAATTAATGTGAAAGCAAAACCCAAAGCACCCCAAATTTCCAGAATATAACATAACGCAAAGTGGGATATGCCACACATTCCTTCTTCCGATCCTTGCTCAAGATCCAGCTATTAAGGAGCTGTGGCAGCACCAATAAGAGTATATATGACGCACAACAGTGAAAAGCTGAAAAGTATTTATCTGAGATTGATAGATTGTTAGATTTTTTTATAAGAACACCAAAAAATATAGTTAAAGAAATGCCAGGCACAGGAGATGAAAGGAAAACTTGTGTATTAAGGAAAAGCAGGAAACCAAGAGAAGGGTTTGGTTCCAACATTTTGTTCCTACACTAGAACTATCAGTGATTAAATAAAGAACAAAACAGGGTGAGAGCTTTTCTTTTCAAACTACCTCTCTTCTCCTCTAAGCAATAAAAAACAAGCATAGCATAGAGGTGAGTTATCAGTGAGCAAACATGAGTTAGGGGAAACCACAGGGGTAGGTAGTGAGACTTATAGATGTTGGAGCGAACCAGCAAGTGTCTACTCTTCCATTCATAGACTCCAGGCCTTTTATGAATCCCTGTGCTAGACACTGGGAGACACACAAAGAGAGGGTTTTATACCTAAGGAGCTTATACCCAAGGTGAAAAGCAAGCATATAAGCAGGATTAATGAAGAACACTAGGACTAGAGTAGTGGGAAAGACACAGGAGCCAGGGGTAAGCATAGCACACTGTGGGCGGATGAGCAGGGGCACTCTATGGTGCTGGTGAGAGTTGAGTTGGATTCTCAAGAATAGGTAAATGCAGCCGGGCGTGGTGGCGCACACTTGTAATCCCAGCATTCGGGAGGCTGAGACCAGAGGATCCGGGTTCGAGGCCAGTCTCACCTACATAGTGAGGCACTCCACAACTTAGCAAGACCTGGTTTCAAAATAAAGAAAAAAAAAATAGGGCTGGGGGTGTAGCTCGGAGGTAGAATGCCCCTGAGTTCAATCCCCAGTACCACAAAAAGGAAAAAAAAAATAGGTAAATGCGAGTAGTCAAGCACAGCAGAGAGAGGCTTCAGGAGAGCAGGGAGGAGAGAGGTGGCACGAAGAAGGCACAAGAGTGAGGTATTTGGGGTGGCTCAAGGGAAGGACCGCCCAGGCCGAGCATCACAGGTGTGTACTCTAAGACAACGGCCAGATGGAAGAAATTCCAGCCAAGAAGGGGCCTTGGTTTATCTTGTGAACCCTAGAGAACCAAAAAGACTTCAATGTGGAAAGCGATGTGAGAAAACTATAACTGCAGACAAATACCATTCCCAACTTCTTTCCTGACTGGAGTCTCTCGTCTCCCACCCAGTCCTTTGATTCTAGGGAAATGATGCTCTGTGCTTCAGGATGCTGACAGTTCTGTCCTGAGGCTCTTTTGTACCCACTGCTTAGGTGACCAAGGCAGAGCTGGGTTCTTTTCAAGGAGCAGGAGGCATGAGGAGAAGGCGTAAGTTTCTGCTCCTGGCGTTTGACTTTCAGCCCTCTATAAACAGTGCCTAGAAATTTCTTTCCAAGCAAGTTAGGATTAATATCCTTAAATAGTTATCAGGGGCCAAGATACCTCCACATGTAAACTATAACATGAAACATTTGGCATCCCCTAAGTCTGTTTGCTTTCTACAAAAAAAAGTTCATAAATGGCTTTTTTTATCCATATTACCTACACTTTAGTATTATACAGAAAACCAACAATGACAAGGAAAGAAATTAAATACAATCAAATCCATAGGTTTCAAATATATACTAGATGGTGAACTTCATCATTTATTTCACAGCTAAATATTAAATGAATGAATGAATAATAACTAGAGTTCACAGCCTAATTGAATATCTGTGAGATAAGCCAAGGCAGATAGATTATATTCAACTATATTTACTGAGTTTCCAATTTATTTCAGACCATGTTTTAAGCACTTTCACACTTATTCCTCACATGACTTGATAAGCAGGTGTACCATCTTCTTTCAGAGAGATGCAGCCCTGTGGCACAGAAATAGTTAAGTACCTTACCCAAGAACTCACAACCAGATGTTCCAACTTAAAGCCGAAGATTCATTCCTTGAGTTTTTTTCAAACTTTATCTACTCACAAATACTGAAGTGCTTATTACCATAGCTGCCCAGAGCCTGCCTCAGATCTGACTCTGGTTGTGTTACCAAACCTGGCCCATTTTGTCCTCCACCCTATATACCAATCAATGAAATGAAGAGTTTTGCAAAAGGGAAAGAGATCATTCCCACGGTGGCCAGACATAGAAATGGGAGAGAGTCTCAAATTCATCTCCCTGAGGCTAGGTTCTAAGATATGGGATAAAGGAGCATGATGACTTAAGGTCTGGGGAAAGGTTGAAGCTGGAGGAATCAGTGGTCTGCACATGTGTACACTTCATGGCTCTTCATAGCTTACATATTCAGATGTCAGCAGCATTAGCATCATCTGTGGTGGAGTTTTTGGCCCTCTGTTGTGAAATGTTACCCATGAGATGTCCTGCGAGGCCCAAGTAAAGGGATGATGGTTTCAACAAAATGGACCTTTAAGTTTCTAAAAAGGAACCTAGGTAACCTTTATCATCATGACCCACATATCACAAGTGTAACCTACAGCAAAGCTTGTAGGGGACTAATAATATATTACCCAGCTATGTGACAGCCAAAACTAGTGAGTTTTAAAGTTAACTAAAAGCAAGTGAAGCAAGGTTTATTCTGGTTTTCTCTCAGTTTCAGTTGGTAGGGTCAAGAATCTATGATGATTTCCTGATGATTCTCAGGAGACCCAGGAGTCTTCAGTCTGGCTCTAGGTTACTCTAGTAGGTGCAGAGCTGAGAGCCACTGGGCTCAGCTCTGCCACACCAGCAGTCATATTGAATGGATCTCCCCAGCCTCTGTCTTCCACTGCCTCTTCCCTTTGTTACCAGTATTTGAGAGGCTGAGACAGGAGGATCACAGGTTCAAGGCCAGTATGCAGTAACTTAGAAAGACCCTGCTACAAAATAAAAAATAAAAAGGACTCGGGGTGTAGCTTGGAAGTAGAATGCCCCTGGGTTCATTCCCCAGTATGAAAAAATAAAAGAAAGAAAAATTTAAAAAGCAGTTCTAGCCGGGCGTGGTGGCGCATGCTTGTAATCCCAGCATTCGGGAGGCTGAGACCGGAGGATCCGGGTTCGCGGCCAGCCTCAGCTACCTAGTGAGGCACTCCGCAACTTAGTGAGACCCGGTTTCGAAATAAAGAGTAAAAAATAGGGCTGGGGGTGTAGCTCGAAGGTAGAACGCCCCTGAGTTCAACCCCCAGTACCGC